>QLOR01004372.1:0-13620 GCA_003313825.1 Sarcodon aspratus | reverse complement strand
GGTCTGCCGTGGGCCAGGCAAATAAGATATAGAATGTCGATTTAATCTTCTGCGGATCCATAGAAGAAGTTGGGATGCAACAAGTATGCAAATGATCTGCAAAGCAAGAGTCTTCTGTCCATATGCTGAGCTCGAGAACGTGAACAGCGATTGAAACAGAGCCATGATGATCAAGAACAAGGCAACGAACGCTAGCTTTACGCGCTAACTTGGAAAGGCGTCAAAGGCTGGATATCCCGAGGTCCGACTCTGCGATAAGCTGAGATTGAACCTTTCAGTATACGGCCTGTCGGCGGAGGCGATGCATCTTGACTGAATATTTTTTTACATCCTAATGAGAGAGCGGCGGTCAGCAGCTGACTGGCCTATAAGGAGAAACGTCGAGTCGTAGGATCACTTGACGACCTTCAGTTGTATCTGAGAGGGCACACAAAGGAAGAAATAATCTTCAAACTCTGAGAGGTCCGATGTCGTGAAACCACCTGTTGAATGTCAAGTCGCAGGTCCGTATTCCTTACCCAGTGGGCAGTACATTATGACGGGCAACGCCGGACAAACTTGAAGGATGGGCAATGCCGGAGGTTGCCACCACGTGGTGCTGCCCATCATCGCGGGCCGCGGCACGCGTGAGGTGCTCGTCGTCGTCCCCGACAATGAGCTCAAATCTCACTCTCAATTTTGCTCAAAAATGCCAAGATTTCACAATAAATTCTTCAGAATAATGTGTATGTATAATATGGTCCAAATGCATGTGAAAATGCATCCACTTCGACACATTTTTTCATTTGACACCGTAATGTATACCACAAATGGAACAAATCGGAAATAAATTGAATTTTTCTATAAAACCGATTCTTACAATGTATAAATAATAACAATGTATTTAGAAAGTAAGTGAAAGGCTTAGATAGCAAAAAGAAGCAAGAGGAAAGGTGGTGTACGCTTTTTTATGTTGAACATTGCCTGATTAGGAAATGTTCAACTATGGCAAAATACGATCATATCCAACAGATAATGAAATATTGAGAGATCTGCTGCACATATAGAGGATCTGTTTTTTACGAACATATTTCGTCCATTTATGAAAAACCATGGACCAAATATCTAAACAATAGGACGATGTCTGACCAACTTACAGCAGATTTGAGTTTTGGAAGATCATATATATTGTTTTATATACCGAAATTGTCGTAATTATAGCTCTGCATACTTGTACTAACTTTTCTTACCATAAATTTTGAAGTGAGATTGATAACTTAAAGACATGCACACGCTTGTATGAGTTGTGTCCTGGACTGCAACGTCTCAGGCATGTCTTGGCGTTATTGATCCTGTTGTCAAAATAATAACAGGAATAATCAGTATATTTATACAGAGTTATAATTACGACAATTTTGAGATCCGTTGCGAGCTCGAAGAGGTGATCTGGGGAAATCCTGGTGCTCAGTTAGTCAGCCAGACTGAGCCAGTCGTTACTGTAAAATGCTTGACCGGTGGTACAGTGACGGACTAGGTATACTGTAGCACTTCCACATGTAAGGACCTGTTAGGAACAAGTATTTCAGTTATACAGCCGTTTGATCGGACATCCATAACACAACAGTACCATTACAAGGTACCATGTGGGAACACAGAACTTGTATGAGCATGATGTAAAACTACTGGCCGGACGCTCCAACAGATACATCTAAAGGCAGAATAGTTGACAGTGCAACTGTTAACCACAGAATGGTGTATATAGACAAGTATGGAAAATGAAATCCGTCGTAAGCGAAGTCTTACACATGAGCACCCCACAAATATTGTATCATACACGTGGCTACCGCAACATATACCCTCAATCTTCGACAATCGAAACATCCAAAAACAGCGCTGACGCGAAATCTTGCTCGCCCTTGATAGTGGGTGCCATCAAAGTCGCAGACGTCCTGCGTACCTCCTTTCCGTTTGACGGTAAGGTGAATTCAAAGTTGGATATAAGCTCAATCATCGTCATTTGTGTCTCCAACAGGTTCAGTCTCCATCCTGTAAACGATAGTTTGTCTGACACGTTGAAACTCGTCATAGAATTGGAACCATACCGATACAAGCTCTTGGCCCGAGAGCAAACGTCATCAGATTCGCATAGATCCCGACTCCCTGCTCAGCCATCTGTTCACTACCACTACGCATCCACCGGTCCGCATTGAATTCGTCAGCGTCCTCTCCAAATAACTCTGGCAATCTGTGCATTTATAACATGTAAACGTATTAGCACTTGAGCAATTTGTGTCTTACCTATTGTATCCAGGGATGTTGACCCATATTTGTTGACCTTTCGATATAGGTATTTCGCTCACGATTTTACCAGATTCGAGCTTGATGGGGTGCAGCAACGGGATGATTGAATCGTCTGTCGCCTGCCGAGCACCGGTAAAGCTCACAGGATGAAACCTCAGGACCTCCTGGAAACCATCGTGGATCTTGCAATTGAACAATCAGTAAGTCACACAACTCACTTTCATAAATGCTACAAGCAATGGCATGTTATCATACTCGTCATATCCAATCTCTGTCTCGCCTCTTTCTCGAGCTCGGCGCGAGGTTTCATTTATTTCTTGTCGAAGCCTACGTTGTAGCTCCATATCCTTTGCAAGCTCCCAGAGTCCAAACGAGAGTGTATTCGCAGTCGACCCGTCTGTATAAACCAAACAAAGGGATTTAAGAGGAGCCATAGGAGAAAATAATAGACACACTAACGGCCAGCAAAAAGAATGGACCTAAAATGCAATCAGCTCGCAAATATTACCCATAAAACGAAAACGTACGCGATTTCGGATCTAACTTCGAGATCAGACAACCTTCCAGATTGTTTTTCGTTTGCGTTTGCTCTCATGAGAAGGGACAATAAGTCTCTCCCGCCTTCTGAGCCTCTCATTAACGCATCGACTTTGTCTTTAACTATCTGTTCCCCTAATTTTGAGAGTCTCCTCCCACCAGCACGAAGAGGGTAGAATCTGGTGGTAGGTATACGGGAGAGGAGATTAATGAGACCAACAGGAAGCCACTCCAATCCAAACTGGAGAAATAGTTCGAGTTTCGTACTGCTTCCTAGGGAGTGTCTAGAATTACATGAGAAATAGGTGGACGTAGCAACTAATATGACAGAGAGCGTCACTTACAGTGACTCATGTAAAATCATTGTTAGATCATCTTGTCTATCATCCAAAGCACCAACCTGGTAATCAAATGCAGCTGCAAAATACACGTAAGCCAAGATTTAATCGAGCGTTCGAACAACAAACCATCGCCGATAACGTCCAGGGACTCCTTCAATATATAGCTATGAACATCGATAGTAGCTGTTCGGCGACCAACGCCTGCATCGATTTCCCTCTTCACCACTGTCGAAAGCTACACCAGTCCGTCTGAGATCGATTATGAGAGAAAAGAATACCACTACCACCTTTGCTACGTGATGCATAACATTAGCGAACAATGCTTTGATATGCGACACGCCAAACCCAGGTTGCATAATTCTGCGATGACGCTTATGTGCATCGCCGGTTACTACGGCAATCCCGGGGCCTACGACCATTCCGATCAACTCGCGATTGTTGTTCTGACGAACGAACGTATTAGAATTGACATAGATGTGCTGAATCGCTTTGGGATCTGAAGTCATAAAGTAATGTTCCTGCAACCAACATTCATTCAGAGCGATAACGATATATACTACGAAACACTCACGCCAAACAGACCATGCGTCTTGAGATTATGGCCATACTCCTTCTGCCAGGATAAATGGCAAGTGCCCACTTCTTCGAAATAGAGTTCAGTAAGGTTCCCAAAAAGCCAATCGGTCTGCCGAGGGCCAGGCAAATAAGATATAGAATGTCGATTTAATCTTCTGCGGATCCATAGAAGAAGTTGGGATGCAGCAAGTATACAAATGATCTGCAAAGCAAGAGTCTTCTGCGCATACGCTGAACTTGAAAACGTGAACAGCGATTGAAACAGAGCCATGACAATCAAGAACAAGGCAACGCTAGCTTTACGCGCTAACTTGAAAAGGCGTCAAAGGCTGGATATCCCGAGGTCCGACTTTGCGATAAGCTGAGATTGAATCTTTCAGTATACGGCCTGTCAGCGGAGGCGATGCATCTTGACTGAACACTTTTTTACGTCCGAATGAGAGAGCGGCGGCCAGCAGCTGACCGGCCTATAAGGGAAACTTCGAGTCGTAGGATCACTTGACGACCATGAGTCGTATCTGAGAGTGCACTCAAAGGAAGAAATAATCTTCAAACGCTTAGAGATCCGGTGTCGTAAAACCACCTGTTGAATGTAAAGTCGCAGGTCCGTATTCCTTGCCCAGTGGGGCAGTACATGACGGGCAACCAAACTGGAACCTTCCTTTTTTGGATGGAACTTCGACTTGCGGCGTCGTCAAGGAAAATCCAAGTAAGATAGTACAACTACCACAAATTCAGCATCAACTGCAGGTGCCTTTGTGGGCTTGTTACACATTCATGGTTGCATAGGATGCATAGGAATACAGATTCAAGTACAAGTCAACGAGAACAAAAGCGCCCCAACCATCAACACGTATTAACTGTATATACACTACAGCACTGACAGGAAACTCAGCCTCGTCCGAGTCAATCTCGAATAATAGAAACGTCCAAGAAGAGCGCGGTCTCAGAGTCCCGTTCACCTTCGATGATGGGCACCATCAAGGGTCCAGGAGTTCTGTATACACCCTTTACGTTCGCTGGCAAAGAGAATTCAAAGTTGGATACGAGCTCTATGAGCAGCATTTGAATCTCCAGGATGCTGAATTTCCATCCTGAGAACGATGCATCATGTAGTATACCGCGACTCTCGATATAATCGTGACCTTACCGATACAAGCTTTTGGTCCATGACCGAATGTAATCAAGTTTGCAAAAGGCCCGACAACTTGCTGTTTACTTGCGAGGTGTAGCCAGCGATTCACATTGAACTCATAGGCATCCTCTCCAAATAATTCTGGCAACCTGTGTTTTCGTAAGTACGTATCGTCGTAGTCTGAAGCTATATGCATGCATGTATTACCTGTTGTATCCAGGTATATTTACCCATATTTGTTGACCTTTCGAGATGGGTATCTCGTGGACAACATTACCCGATTCCAGCTTCACGGGGTGTAATAAAGGGACGACTGAATCTTCTATGGCTTGCCGACCACCAATGGGGCCAATGGGATGGTACCTGAAGACCTCCTAAAAAAACGCCACAGAAATTCCGACCAACCAACTTGAAAAGCTAACATATGCTCACTTTGATAAACGCCACAAGAAGGGTCATTTTCTCGTACTCATTGAATCCGATCACCGTCTCGCCATTTTCTTGAACCCTGCGCAGAGTCTCCATCGTTTCTTTGCGAATCTGGCGTTGCAAGTCCATATCCTTTGCAAGTTCCCAGAGTGCAAATGCAAGCGTATTTGCGGTCGTTCCATCTATGAAAGATAGTAAGCAAATCTCGACACGCCGCAACATAGAAGTGTCAAGACAGACACTAACGTCCTGCAAAGGTGAATGATCTAACCCACCAATCAGCTCCTGTCTGCCGTACCTTCAAGAGAACCAGAATACGCACGCAATTTCCGATATGACTTCAAGGTCTGATAATCTTCCGGGTTGTTTCTCGTTTGCATTTGCTCTCACCAGGATAGACATTAAGTCACGTCCATCTTGTAGGCCATTCTTTAACATGTCGTTCTTGTTTTGAACGATTTCTTTTGCAATTCTTGAGAGCCCCCTACCACTGGCGCGAAGGCCAGAGAGTTTGGTGATCGGCAAGTGGAAGAGAGAGGACACGAAAGCAGCAGGAAGCAATTCCAACGCATACTGAGCGAATATCTCAAGCTTTGTGCCACCCCCAAGAGATCGGCTAAAAGTGATGCGATAGGTCGGATGAGCGCTTTAGTGTGACATGTACAGTAAGAACACTGACTTACTCTAACCCATATAAAACGCTTCTCAATTCATCTTGTTTGTTGTCCAAAGCGCCGAACTGATAATCGAATGCAGCTGCAAAACTGATAAGTCCAAATTTACGGCCATATATGCAAACTACAAACCATCTCCGATGATATCCAGGGTCGCCCTCACTGCATAGTCATGGACGTTAATCATAGCTGATTGGCGGCCAATGCGCGCATCGATATCTTTCTTGATCACAGTCGAAAGCTACAGCAAGATATCTCAGAGAAGATTATGGCCTGGAGGAATACCGTCACCTTCTCGACATGACGCATGAAAACAGGATACAAGGCTTTCAACTGAGATATGCCGAACGCAGGCTGTATCGCACGTCGTTGACGCTTGTGTACGTCACCGTTAACGACGGGAAGGCCTTGACCCATAAATATCTTTAGGACTTCGTTGATGCCTGTTTGGCGTATGAATGCATTCGAATTAGAATAAATGTGTTGAATTGCTTTCGGATCTGATGTCGTTAAATAGAGTTCCTGCGAACATCGTTAGGCAGATAGACATAGAACATAGAGCTTGAGAAACGCACACTGAACAGGCCGTGAACCTTGAAGGTATGGCCATATGTCTTTTGCCACAACAAGTGGAAGGTCCCAGCCTCACTGAAATGGATATCAATGAGGTTGCCAAAAAGCCAGTCTGTCTTCCGTGGGCCAGAAAGATAAGAAATAGAGTGCCGAGTTAAGCGGGTGTAGAGCCAACGAGCAAACAGAGATAGGACAAGTACAGAGATGACTTGCAAAACAAAACTCCTCGGAGACGCATGTATTGAATGACTGTACGACTGGAGCAGAGTCATAGTGGCCAAGGACATAGCGATAAGTCAAACTTAGGCTGCTAGCCTCCAAAGCCAGTAGCCTACTTTATAGTACAAGATCCAACAGCGGACCGCAGCGCCGACGGTGAAACAAATATGCTGCACAGATAGGGACTAGATCACAAAATGCAGGCTCTTGCTATCGTAAGTGTTTGCATCTTATCGTCGTAAGCAAAATTGTCAGCTAGTTCAAGTTGAACATGAACACAGTGTACGACCATAACGCACTCAACGTGCGTATTGAGTCAGCCTGAAGGTTGCAACGGGAGGAGCCAAGCTAATAGTACCTATGAAAGGCTAGCGAGTCTGTTGGATGATAAGTCTCAGATCCTACAGCTAACCAGACGCTCAACTTCATGCGCGCGCAGTTGGATAGGTGTGGTCGGCCCGATTGCCACGTAGTATGTAGAAAATCCTTTGTTTTTTTTTTGGCACACCTTCATACTGGCAAATCAGCAGCCAGCCTAGGACAAGTGCAGGTCTTCAAGCTTCAATATAGTGGATGGATGATGGCGCAGATCGAGGTAGTACTTTCAAACTCAGAACATTAGTATTGTGCCCGGCAATTCCCGCACTGAGGTATTTAATATACATCAACTATTTCTGACGATGACTATCATCCTATAGGATCTGGAACCGATGTATCTATGGGGCCCAGAGTCTTGTCTCGGCTCCGGCTTGAACTTCCATTCGTGTTTGTGCACGAATAAATGTCAGCATCATAGACTCGACTGAATGTATACTACAGTAAGAGAGTCTGGATTCGAAACGGGTAGAAAGACCTGCATATGCTTTCACAAGCAAAACGTTTCAAGCGTGGGGTACACTTACCAACATTTAAGTAATAGTCACTGTGGTTGTTACCCTCCATATTGTTCGTGTCATTTTTCACCGTGTCTCCGAAAATTCTGACCAGCGTTTTTTTTTCCTTATATTGCTCTCAGCATTCGGTCCAACCACGGGCCAATCAGAAGGAAAAATTCTGCAGAGAATCCATACTCTGACCCTAATACTTCCTCTTTACAACAGAACAAGTTGATCTCTTGAACTCTGTTTGCGCCACTGTCAGAGCCCCTATTCCGGATACTCGATCTATCATTCACCATCTTGCCATTCCATCATCACCGGGTAAATTGTTCTAGCGTTCTCTTCATAAGGCCAAGTTTCCGAAAGGTTTTTGGGTATATTCGACTAGCAGTCCCGGACTTCCGGCCCGAGTGTAAAATACGATCAACTGTTTTGAATTTGAACTAGCAAGTTCCCACGGTCACTAACTCTTTCGGTCTTCCGGCTTCTGTTACCAAACAGCGATCAAGTATGTGCCGGTCAATTGTATGACTGGAGACACCGTGACTTCCTTACGAGCCGAGTCTTTGTCAACTGTTCCACAAGGTCCGGACATGGCACAAGTTTCTTCCTGTCCCTGAAAGTGAGAAAGGCAAAGGCTGTAAATACTCATGTCAACACGATGTTTTTCTCGTGTCTGGATTGTAGCAACGTTTTAGATTCTTGCATACAGACCAGAAAATCAATGGCATAATGTAAGGTATATTGCAAGGGTCAGTCACAAATGCGGAATGTGGTGCTACATCTTCTTTGCTCATTTGTACGCATACAATCTTGCATCGACCTCGCGTGTCCTTTGTGGGGTTGTCTTCTTTTGAGCAAACGATAGCGGATTATATAGTTTTTTTTTGAACCTGGCAGTCTACGTGAAATAACGCATATTATATTAATCGAAATCACGGTAAAATATCGGTGCAGTAGGGCTTCAAACTGCTAACACACTCCCCGTACATACCAAAACAAAAGCCTCAGAATCAAGCTCCAATAACCGATACATCTAAGAAGAGCGCAGCCCTCGTGTGCGACTCGCCCTCGATAGTGGGCATCATCAGCGTCGCAGGCGTCCTGCAGACTTTCTTCCCATTTTTTGGCCAAGTGAACTCAAACTTGGGAATCAGTTCTATGAGAAGCATTTGCGTCTCCCAGACGCTAAATCTCCATCCTGTAGAATAAAGGTTGGATTTAACCTCAAAACAGAACAGAAACTCGTACCGATACAAGCCCTAGATCCGTGAGCAAACGTGAGCAAGTTTGAGTAGATGCCGACTCCTTGACCAGAGATCTTCTTATTTTTCTCGTCAAACCACCGGTCCACGTTGAATTCGTAGGCGTCTTCGCCGAACAATTCCGGCGACCTGTGGGTTTAGAGCATTGGGCATGAGATTATTGTTGTAAGAGCCGTGCAGGATCATTACCTGTTATACCCAGGAATGTTTATCCAAATCTGTTGACCTTTCGAGATAGGGATCGAGTCCACAGTTTCACCGGATTTCAACGTTACGGGATGTGACAACGGAATTACAGAATCTTCTAAAGCTTGTCGACCTCCAGTGAAAATAATGGGATGGCATCTCAAAACTTCCTGCAAAGATCGTGAGAACTGGACGATTTACGACCAATGAAGCGTTCAGGACGCACTTTGATAAACGCTACGAGCAGGGGCATGTTTTCGTACTCATCAAATCCAATTTCCGTCTCGCCACTTTCTCGGACTCGTTGCCAAGTCTCGTTTATCTCTTCCCGGAGTCTACGCTGCAAGTCCAAATTCTTTGAAAGTTCCCAGAGTGCAAACGAGAGCGTGTTTGCGGTGGTTCCGTCTGTTTAAATAAGAAAAACTTTGAGGCGTTGTAAGAGAAATTATGATGGCAAATACTCACGTCCTGCGAAAGTGATTGTCCTAAGCCACTGTGAGTTCGTGCCTGTCTTGTTTATATAAAAAACAACACGTACGCTATCTCCGAGATGACTTCAAAGTGGGATAACCTCCCTGACTGATTCTCCTTGGCATTCGCTCTCACTAGAAGGGACATTACGTCCTTCCCCCCTTCTAAACCCTTATCGAGTGCATCAGTCTTTTCTTTAACCAGTTGTTCTGCAACTCTTGAGAGTTTCCTACCACCTGCACGCAGGTGAGCGAATTTCGTGATCGGCAGGTGGGAGAGGAAGGTGATGAGTCCAGTAGGGAGCCACTCCAACCCGAACTGAATGAGAAGCTCAGTTTTCGTCCCACTCCCGAGAGAGCCGCTGTAAATGGACATGGTAGGTAAAATAAGCATTTAAAATGTAGGATGTATTTTTACCTTGACTCGTGCAAAATCTCCCTCAAATCGTCTTGTTTGTTGTCCAAAGCACCAAATTGATATTCAAATGCGGCTACCGACACTCGTGTGTAAGTCAGATCCTAACCGAAGAAATAAACGACAGACCATCTCCGATGATATCCAAAGTTACGTTCACTGCATAATCGTAGACGTTGACCGTATTTGTTTTGCGACCAATACCACCATCTATATCTCTCTTCATCACATTCGAAAGCTATAACAATCTATTTCAACATCTTGATTATGATATATGTCTGAATGTTGTCACCTTCTCTATGTGACGGACAAATACAGGGAATAAAGCTTTCAGCTGAGCTATGCCGAATGCTGGCTGCATTGCTCGGCGTTGACGCTTGTGTGCTTCTCCGCCGACAGTGACAAGCCCAGGCCCCATGAGCATCTCGAGAAGTTCACGGCTGTTAGTCTGGCGGACGAAAGTATTTGCGTTTGCATAAATGTGCTGAATTGCTTTCGGGTCGGAAGTCATGTAGTATTGTTCCTATAAGCAACGTTTGTTGAGATAGGACACAGACGTGAATGGTAAGACACATACACCCAAGAGACCATTCATCTTGAAATTGAGACCATACTTCTTTTGCCAAGAGAAGTGGGGAACACCCACTTCGCCGAAATGAAGATCGGTAAGATTGCCAAAAAGCCAATCAGTCTTCTCCGGGCCAGGCAAGTAGGATATAGAGTGGCGGGCCAAGCGGTTGCGAAGCCACCGGACAAATTGGAACACGGTAAGCACACAGATAATCTGCAAAGCAAGATTCTGTGACGCGGCAAACATGGAGGGCTGGGATAGAGCCATTGTAGCTTGGGACAAAGACTTGACGAGATCTCGTACAAGCTTTATAGTGTGAAATGAATAGGAAATATCAATGACCTGTGGTCAGCGGATTAGATGTGGGATGGGGTAGTGATTGGGTTCGTGGTTCATCGCGACGGTGCCAACCTCCGCAACGCCTGGAAATTCAATTTCCGTTCCTTTGATCAGTCCCAAAACATTCCCCTAGAGACCGCGGAGACATTGAAAAGAGGCCCTTCGCAGTGTGGGCTCTATGGAACGATAGCATTTACCACAACTTGGCGCGGAATTCGAAACTGCGAAAGAGATAATATCTGTCTCACGCCGCTTGCATGTGCTCGTAAGCTCCGGGCTACACCATCAGAAACGTCTGACCGAGACACGTCCATTGTTGACGAAGAAAGTCGACGGATGATAGTTGGCCCACATCAACGGCTCTTGGGTTTACGCATTGGGGGAATATGTCAATGATGACGCAAAGTCTGATGATCGTGATGATCCCCAGGCCGGAAGCGCTCGCGCTCAGTTTGAAGAAAAAATTTAAAATGACAAGTAGCACCTCAAGTCAGCATCTGTATTGCTGAAAAACCTTGAATCCGACCCTTCCGTAAGAACAGGTAGTATAGAGATCAAGCAAGAACAGATCGATGATCCGGCGAGAGGTCTGATCACAAATGGTCTCTGGCACACCTCAAGCACAGATTTCAGCTCCGCTCGGGTATCCGCGACGATCTAAACAGATTTTGAATGTGAAGCGAAGATATAACGTCTCGGGCTGATGTAAGAGGGTGAATATTGAATCGTGTGGGTCGTAGAGTCAGTTATGATCTCCTGTCTGGAAATCAGTCGTTTCATTTTGACAGCGATGTCATATGCAACATCCAAACCCTTCTAAAGTATGCGGAAATACTTGAAGTGAAAGTAGTCTCTTCAAGGCAAAGATTTCTATTGACCCCATAAACGACCGCTTCTAATCTGGGGATAACAGCAGCGCTCACCTTCATGAGAAGGGGTTCCCAGGCAGTCACATATATATTTTACGTCATTTATTCCAGGGGTGAGGGACAATCACAATCCACAACAGAACCCACATAAATGTCGTGGCACAGATGTGGGATCGCGAACCCACAAATGTAACTGTTTAGCGCCGCGACGCTGATTCACAGACAACTGGATGATGAAAGGTCTTGTAAGTCCCTGCCTTTGAAGTGATCATGCTGTCATGTGATTAGATTGCAGCATCCACGATTCCACATGCCATGGTTTTGCTTGCTTTACAATCTTCACGATACAATTTTTCCCAAGAGCAACCGTGTCTCGCTTCTTACATATGACCTTCGTCACAACCTTTTTCCTTCCCCATTTGTTCTTATCTAATATCAGCAGACAACAAAAGATTGGATGCGAACACGGCGGAGCCTCAGGCCTCAGTAGTAAGACTCGCAGGTGGTTTCTGGTAGTTATGTGGATTTCCTGGTGCCATACGTTTGTATAGTTATGGAGTTGTCGTCTGTGTGACATATAAATCCTGACAATGGCGTAGGGTAGGTATACCCGGTTGGACGAGAGAGTCAAATTCTATCAAGATACTTGACTCGTTGTACTGACGTTCGTGGCCCAGATTTTCATGAACCTGAAAGCAATGAACGACAAGCATCCCGGTCAATACCAATAAGCATCCACCACACATTATAGTATGGGACACATACCCCGACTGTCGATCTCAACATTTTCTGGTAAAAAGACCTTTGCTGCGCCGGGTAATAATCCTCTTTGTCGGGTGTTATATTTCGATGCCACTGCCAAACAAATGCCATGTTCGGACTCGTATGGTTCAATACACTGCGATCGCCAAGAAGTATGAGTAGCAGCGAAACACGAAAAGGTGCTTGTCTCCGAGTTTGCAGAACCGAGGCAGTAACGAGTCATCACTGATATCCTGCTATCCCCATATCGTTGGTAGCTTATAAATAGAAGTTTGACCGGGACTGTTACAAGTTCCCCATTTACCTGCGGAAGCGTAGGTGCTCAACGACGTCGTGCGAGTGGCATAACCTTGGAGAATGTCAGGGCCTTTTTCGGGACAGATTTATATCCACCTTCAAGTCGAGTACAACGGAGGGTGTGGAGGATGCGAATGTATTTTGAAGGCTCTTCACATCGAGAACACTATCAAGGACTTCAAGGCGTGCGAGCCTTAGAAGTGCCAGCGCGGCGAATGCACTGAGCGCTAAAACGAGTTAGTCCGTCAATCGTTTGCGTAACATCTGCGCGATGCTGAAGAAGATACTCCAGAAAATTAAATACGGCGACCCGAAAGGGTTGCGCCAGCGGGGATGCTAACCGTCGTCTTCACCTGATGGCAACAGTGTTATGGTCCGAGCAGTCTGGGTCGTGCCACCACTGCCACATCGCCGCTAACCATCATCTCAAGGAAAATATTGCTATTGCGGTCCTCGGATCCCTAAGAGCACAATCCAGTCCTCACCAAGAGTGATCCAGGGAAGCCCGACGGACACGGCCCGGGATAGCAGGAGGAGTACAGGGGGCGTAGGTAGGGAGGATGTGCAATATGGCTGTTGCTCTTCCCTGCACACGGTGCTCATGCTGACCAGACGAACGCATCCTGCAATGAGGAGGGAGTGTCAGTTTGTCTTGTTTAATCTGCCAGTGGTTAGTATTCCAAGACCACAAATTCAACTGTCACATCCCAAACTCGGACTTCAAGTTGAACTTCAACTCCGAAAGTTCCTAATGTCTGCCGAAAATTTGTCCGGACTAGATCTTGCCAAATCCAAGTACAATCT
>QLOR01004371.1:0-46450 GCA_003313825.1 Sarcodon aspratus | reverse complement strand
ATATACCCATCACGGCGAGAAATAACTCACTACCGCCGCTTCAGCATCCATTTCAGCTTCAAACTCTCGTTGTTGCCTTCGTTTCTCAAGGTTTTCCTCATGCCAGGTGAGGACTCTTGGATGAGCGAGCACCCTGCAAGGTAAAGTTGGGATCAAAACCAGGGAATTTCTTGAGAAGGTCGTACGAACTTTGAAGGGTCGAAATTCAATACTTGTAAAGTATCCATCGAAGTAGCACGTGAAAGGGCTACATACGCTTCATAGAGAAAGATAAGTGTTCAGAGACTGGAGATATATATATATATATGTAACGTTACCAACCTTGACCCTTGGCGAATATCCTGCCAAGATTGACTCGAACGCGCTGTAGCGTCTGGCCTTGTGACTTGTGGATGCTCAGAGCCCATGCCAATATCAGCGGAACCTAAGAAAAACCCCAACGATTAGGGTAGATCAGAGCACACATGCAGCATAGGGATTTATTTACCTGAGACCTGCTAGCTTCGAGGCGCCCGTGAACGTTTTCGATGGTGAAGTCTGTGGGTGGACACAATTTGGTCATGCCATTACTGAAACGAACGACGGGCCATTTCCGTGGGTTTGCTAATAAGACTTGGGGTATCACAGGTTTTGAGATGGTGTTTGTGGATGACGATTCTTGCCCGCGGTCAACAAGAGCCACATCTATGTTGAAGTTCCGTGCCTCTGAAGACGAATAAAAGGTGACAACCTTTCCAACAGAACCGTTTACCAATTCCCCTTGCACAAGATTCTATGAACGGCGGTCTTGAGCCAAAAATCATTTCCTCCGTGTCGAAGCGTACCTTGATCAGCATGACTTGTGCTCCAACCTAACTAGAGACGTCAGTCAAGAATTCCGCTAAACAAATGATAGACTGGACTTTTAATGTAATCATGTCAGGGGCAATTAAATCCTTATTCAATAGGTCAACGGCTTTGTCGTGTGGTAACCGTCGCCCACGGTCATCTTCCCCAGGATGGTCAAATGCTGCATACGTTTCTGGTTTTCCTTTAAGTTTGTCAAGGCGGGCGTGATTTTCCTTCTGTACCTCTCTCGTGGTCGGAAACCTGTATTTCATCGTGAAAATTGTCACTTTGGCTAAAACAATATACACCGACATACAGGTCTGTTGGTTCGATTGAACCTTGATATACAACCATCCTCGATAAACTTTTCAGTTGCGCTATAGTTTGCTGATTTAGCCGGCCATATCGGATCTCATTCAGCATATTGACGAATGCTGTCACAAGAATCAACATGTTTGCAGGAGCAAAGTGCAAGGTTACATACCTTGATCTTTTTGTCGAAACACACGCGTCAGAGTTATGGGTAGCCCAACGCATCGGTTCCAGGAGTCTGCATCGAAGGCGAACGTCGCCCCCGAGTTCCTTTTCTCAACAGGAGGAAGCTGACAGAAATCTCCAGATAGAACCAACTGGTGAAGCTAATGAGAGCGCATACAACATCCAGAAGACAACGCACGTGCCTGAATGCCTCCAAATGGCTTCTCATTCTCTCTGATCTTCCTAGCAATGAATTCCTATGATTTGTAATGAAGCCCATGCCGACAAAATAAACTCCGCGATACTCACCAATTTGTCAAAAAGTATGCCATCAATCATTGAAACTGATCATTTGAGAGTTTCAAGGTTAATCAAATATTGTCAAGTGACGACGGACGTACTTTCGTCGAGAATGAGAGTCCTGACTGCACACCATCTTTGGAAAATCTTCTCAAAAGATTCCGCACGAAACATTTTTACATATACGTGGGCTTGTTTATCTCCGAGTCCAATACCTGCCCACGAGTGAAGAGTGACACCGCCAATATTGACAGAAGCCATCCCAGTTGACGCTGTGATCGCTAACCTGGACGAACGGCCTCCACAGGATTTTATTATTTCCCGGAGCAAGACAGACTTGCCAGTACCTAGCACATAATTCAAGATAGGTATAGATGACACGTTGAAAGAGAACTCACCGGCAGAACCGGTAAAGAACACATTATGGCCACTCCGAACTAGATTTAAGACGGCTGTTTGTTCTGGGGAAAGTTGTATTTGGTCGTTCTCCGTTCCAGTGTTCTTGGGAGCTTTGTGCGCAAGACCATCATATGTAGATTTAGGTGGAACAACCTTTCCTTGAGAGGAGGCAGATACCGCAGATTGAGAAGGCTGATCTCGAGATCTTCGGACTGTAAGCACTTGTCAGCCTAACGAACGATCTGGTAGACGGTTTATTTACTTGGCGATGGACTGTTGAGCCATTCCTCAGCATGAGCCAATGAAGTGAAGCTTTTATGTACGGCGCCGGGGTATCTGGAGACCTAGAGACAAACACCGCTTAAACAAAGAAACCATGCCGTATCTTCAGAGTGCCTACCATCTTCGTACACTAATAATTAAACACACTGTTAGAGGTGGACCGTGGATAAGTGTACGTGCACACGACGTACCTCGTCCCATGAATAATATATTTTGGGCCCGTTACGACCAATCTTTACTGCGTAGTACTTCTGCTTGACGGATTTACCCATGAGAACAACATTAGAGTCAGCGAAAGTTCGATATTGCAATTGTAAATCCCGAGTGGCTAGTGAACTTGAACACGACCACGGATCAGTCACGTGTTGTAATTGAGGCTTGGCCACATGGTCCAATCCGGCCCTACAGAGATGGATGAAACTCAAGGGGCAATTATGGATACACCTAAAGACAATCCCGCTCCCGCTCCAGCACCAGCACCTCCGACTGTTCCTTACTCCTGGCAAAAGTTCGTTCCTAGACCAACTTTGCACTACATCACAAGTCAAGATGAAGCAAACCTTGAAGTTTCAGAGCTTAAGCCAGGGCCGTTTGGCTTTGATCTCGAGTGGAAACCGACTTTCATCAAGGGTCAACCACAGAATCGTGTTGCGCTTGTACAGCTTGCAAATAACGAAACAATTTTGTTAATCCAAGTCAGCGCCATGAGGAGTAACACCATTCCCCTGTCCCAACCGTGCTGGTCTCCTAATTCACGCTCTAGGCTTCCCGGAGAACCTCAAAGGACTGTTAGAGGATCCTGCTTATATCAAAGCGGGCACGGCGATACAAAGTTAGCACCTCCTGTGTACACTCGGTTGTACAGTTTCATTATTCCGCAGATGACTCCATGAAAATACATGTTGATTATGGCATAAACATGAAGAGTTGTGTGGATATTTCTTTGCTGGCTCGTTCCGTAGACAGCCAGTGGAAGGGGAAGTATACTAACTCCATAGGTCTCGCACGATTAGTTGCTGCATATGAAAATCTCGCTCTCCATAAGGGTTCCGTCACTAGAAGCAACTGGGAAAAAGTGTTGGATGACAAACAAAAAGAATGCACGTCGCCTCTCTCCCACAGTGCGCGAATGTCGCTGACTGTCATTATCTTCAAGATGCATCCAATGATGCGCACTCTGGGTTCACAATATACTCCCGTTTAATTGAAATGGCCAAGTCGATGGATCCTGTTCCTAAAACTTGTTATTATTCATGCAACATCGTGGGGGGATCATTCCGTACACCTTCCGGAAATTTGTGGCACCCGTGCAACCCATTCTATGATCCTGGACCCCTACCTCCTCCCAGAGACCCCAAAGTCAAGGGGAGTGATACGAAGAAGGATACAACTGAACGTGGCGCTACAGCCTCTCTGGAACATCAAGCAACGCCTGCTATCTTGGCGCCTTCGCTTTCTGTTCCAGAACCAATGACCAGCCGACTGGGGCCATATCGCCGAACTGGCGCCTTTGAAAATACAGAAGGGGTTAACCATGGAAGAGGTGAAAGAACCCGTGGTCGGTTTGGGCAATGGCCGAGTCCGAGGTGGACTCATACAGCTGCTGGCCCCTCGCGTATAGACGGAAACTACAGCAAGTATGTTCGCGTGTGGCATCGTCTCTTCAAAGTCAAGATTTGACGAAGTTCTGTAGTGCGATGCCCTCCAGTGGAAATGGTTAGCGATAGAATTATATCTTTAATTGAATGGGTTTGTGGCGCAGTATCGGAAACATCTGATTGATGTTTCAAGCTGAAAACAACAACGCAATCCAGAGGTAGCGACGTGATAGATAGCAACGTATTCAACATCGAATCAAGTAATATAGAGGCAGTCAACAGGTGTCTCCCCTGAGTCTGTTGGTAACTTGCCATTATGCCATCTGCGATACTCGGATCGCAAGCTTAAAAGTCTTTGCGCCCCGAAAAGACACAAGCTGTCCCCAAATACTACTGTGTACTCAAGGCTCAAGTTCAAGAGTCGACCACACCACATGGACTCGGAAACACCGAGAAGAAAATACCTCCGAGTCCATGAATTAATTCATTCGGCTCTACGAGCGCCATGTTTCAAATTTTCAGAGGCTGAGCTCGGATGTCAATTGATCAGTGTAGGTACTGCTCCTGTGAACACTGCGTGCCCACATTTGTCGGAATTCTGTGCACTTTCTTCTTCACACAAGAGAGTACAAGGGCCTGAGGAACATACTTGTGATCAATCTGCCAACGTGTTCTCCAGTGGAGGGCCCAGCAGAAGTTTTCACTGGATCTGTGGCGGAGACGTTGAGAGGGCGCTGCGGCAGACGAGAGAAGAGTCCGCGACGTGGTCCACTATAGTATGTACTTTGTGAAATGGTCGGTCTCAGAAGACGCCCCGCCGGCGCCGGGGTGACGGCGAGCACAGCGCACTGCTTTATAAGTGATTTACTGCCAATCAAATCGAAGGCTTCGGCGACCGATAGTGGAACATCCGGAGATGATGATGTCCGGGTCGATCATCATGAGTCCATTGAACCGCACCCATCATTTACAATCAAAGGCCGCGACCTACTGCCAGCCTGAGTGCTGCCCATCTCTACCATGACATAGACCCAGTTCCTTCCTTAAATCAACTTCTCCATCCCCCATCTCGCAACCGTCAGCACAGTAACTTGTACGCCTATTGCTCTTCTGTGTTCCTCAAGATGAGCAACGGTTTCAGGATGGTATTGCACTAACGTAAATCTCCAGCTGTTGATAGTGAGTAGTCATAGCACACAAGGCACTGTTCCCATCATGATGTCCATGCAACATCCTCCAGCTTGGGCTCTACTAACCATCTCGTGCCACAACACGTCGTCTGTCAGTTTAACCCTGCGCGCGGCAAGACTATATGTATAATCTCAACGGCATAATGCGATCAGCAAGCCCTCATTGAGCGTCTATCTTCGGCGTGCATCGCATGGCTTCCCGAGTGCCAGCGTATAACTCGTGTTGCTACTACTAGTATTATGGTTTTACTCTGATACTACCATCCTCATGGTGCTGTTCCTCACTTTGGGCTTCCTTCTTGCATCTGCGAGTTCACTGTGTGTTTTTGGGTACAACATAACCCAATTTTTGCCTCAGGTATTCCAGTGTTCAACTTACTTCTTATCCTGTCTTATCTATCTTCCTCCGTATATGTAGTCGTTTCTCTTTGACTGGAACCTCCCTGGACAAAATCTTCCCGTACCCACTACAGGCAAATAGCACCGCCGACTAATCGACTTCCCCAAAATACCTACTGAACTATCACCACACAGCTCAATGCGATACCATACACATCACTTGGGGCCGCAGCAGTGCACAAGGGTAAGATCCTTACTGTGTTATTGCCGTCTTTCACTTTTCTCATCCTGGTGATTGTTAGACCCAATCCAACTGCTCCTTACTACTTGCAGATTTATACGTCGTACGTTCTGACACATTGATCTGATCTATACCACCTTGACCATTTTTACAGTGCTTTTATTGTTCCTTTTCTTATCGATGCTGGTTCAGGACTGGACTATGTACGCTCACTTTTGCAAACAATGCCGCCCCCGATGTACTAACCCTTGCAGAACTGGACTGTTCCATTCGTTCCAGGTACTCAGGTGAGTTCGTCGAGTCCATCTCCGAGAATTCATTATCAATCCTATTGTCTAGTATCAAATATGCATGGTATATATTCATCATGGAATTTCATATTCAATCGGCCATAATTTTCTTCCCACAGTTCGATAGTAATGGCAACACCGGAGGATGTCAGGCCGTTTATACCGTTTATCCCGCCTTTAACACGACCTTGCAAGACCCCCCAACCTGCACAAATATGACTTACCCCGCATCCTCCTCGGTCCTCAACGTGACTGGTATCGTAGATAATGGCCCCTTGTCACAATATGGGTGGATCGATCAGGTATGTTTTGCATCTGGCGTATTCTTACCTGCTCATGCCACATGCATACCAGTGTACAGACTTGTCCCTGACTCCAAACAACGGGCAGCCTCCTTATACGATGACAGTCTGTGATGTTACTAAACAGTCAATGTATAATTAATGCTAACCAATACATAGGTCGCTCCCGCACTTCACCCGCCTTATAACATTACTTCACAGACTCAAGGACCCATCAACTGGACCGTATCATTGGTATGATCTGTATTTTACTGCCTGCTATCCCTTTAGTTTGATAAATCTCCAGTCCTGGGCTTCTCCGTTCTTCGTCTCGTATGTAAACCCTGTTTTATCTATATTCGGTGATATTCACGATGAAGTATAGTCTTGTGGACTCAACAGGCATGATTTGGTCCAACGGTCCTCTACATAGCGGCGGGAATGGCCCTCCAGATTGTCTTTCCTTGTCCAAACCTTCCAATAGGTAAGCGCGCCTATTCCCTCACCTTCGTTACTTGGGTGCTGAACGTCATATCCAGTTCGAGCAAGTCAGTAGCACCTGCGGTGACCATAGGCGCCAGTGTTGGAAGTTTTGTTCTTGGGGGATTGCTGGGGGTCATTGCCGCTCTCGCGATCCTGCACAATAGGAGGGCCGACAATCACGGCGGACAGCCAGCATCCGGGAACAACAGTCCAATCCAAGCTCAAAACATGTTCAGCTTCGGAGAAGTTGAGCCATTCACAATGTCAAATGATGTGCGGTCGGGAAGCAGCCTCCCTTTGCCATCGTCTCTAGCACAACCATCTTACGGCGAATCACGGACGTCCCAGGCCGAGTCGTCTAGTGGGCAACAGCGGTCAAATGTCTACGTTGTGCACCATGATGGCGGACGTGCACCTGTTACTGTATACGCGGATGGCGCCCACGTTGTCGAGTTACCACCGACGTACGACCCGCAGCACACTTTCAACGAACCTCCACAGCCGCTCACTGCCAACGAACCTCTACAGCCCCAGAGACGAGTAGTGGGTCAGGTCCCTCGAAAAGAACGGAAAGCAAAGGGCAAGGCATCGTCATGAGTATGCGTGGAACTGTAGTTATTATTTCTTCCTTACATTTTCTTGGGCGGTTCACATTTCGTGTGACCTTTGCAGTTTGCCTTGACCAGGACCAAGGCCTTGATTATGTGCAGCATAGTTTCTTCCATTCATGGATCCTTCAGAACGACTGATATTTCTTTTTTCATATCTTTTGAGGTCATCCCTTTTGTTTTCGCATTTATCAGTAGTGCTTCACGTACTAGCCTCCCGAAGGGATTGTATTTCGTATCGTATATCTCGACCTGTGTTCACAGGATGTTAATCATACACAAGGTACAAATACGCCGATTGGGGACGGTTTCCACCCGTTGCTCGCATCTACGTGCCTCCAACCTCGAGGTAAAGTTATTCCCGAAGTAGACATAACACTTGATGGAACGGGATCAATTCCAGTAGGCGAATCCTTGCCTGGTACCTCCTCTAAATGGGCGAGCATTTCATTGAGACGACCAGTTAATACGGACAGATAGTCATCTTGCCAACTTTGAGTCTGGCAAGTTGGAACACCATGATGTTAAGAAGAAGCGCAATAATCATGTCAAGAATACTACCTACCTGTAAATGACTCTTGCTCGCAATTTGGGTACAAGTCTCTTCCAACTGGGGGTTATCCCTGCACAACTCTTTCAACAGTGCCTTCGCCCTGGAAAGGAACCAGACGTCAGCGGTAATGCTTGAAACGAAGGGTTCGAAAGAGAAAAATCACGTTTGTCGGTCAGCCGCAACGTTGTCTAGCATTGGGCCCAAATCGTTCAACAAGGACACAACGACATTCCTAGCACTAAGAACTTCAGAGTCTGAACTCGAATTTTCTTCAGCATCGGATGTACGCAGTAAGAACACAACCCAAGAAGCCAAACACATCTCATAAGAATGGTCTGGTACGTAGGGTTGTGACCGAGTCGACGGATCAAATAAAAGTCGCGAGACGATATGAGATACTAGCACAGAATGGAAGGTCGGGTGCAGAGATTGTACATGGGAGAGCAGCGGCGTCCAGATGGAAAGCAAGGCCTGGGGAGGGGTAAATGAACCTTTCGCCAAACTCCGTTTCCTAACAACTTGGGGGTCAGCTCAACATATACGTAAAAATGACCGGCATGCTCTGACCTTTTAGACAGAGGCACAAGAGAACCTTTGTCAAGCAAAGCATCGCACAGTCCCTCGAGTGCTATCCGCTCCTTGACGTCCACCGGTCGATTTTTGCCATCTGATTCTTCGGCAGTCTCGACATCCCACCCGAATGTACCCCCGACAGCATTCGCTGCAACTTTAGCTTCAGAAATCCAGCGTTCGATATCCCGCAACACCTTCGTAACCTCGCCCTGGTATCTCGACCTCAACGAAACGTCTCTGGAGATAATTTTGGACAGCGCTTTGTATTGTTTGAGAAGCGGTGATACCGGACGCATCGGTTGGATATTAGTTTGATCAACCGATGCTGGATTCAGAACAGGGAGAAAATAATTGTGGAGAAGCCATCCCAGAGACTTGATCACAGAACGTAGATCACAGATCGTCAACACAAGACAAACATTTGCAGAAGAGTTCACACCTCACCTCACTAGTAGCTTCTCTAAGAACCTCAAGACTAGGTAAGTCTTCGTGCGTCGCAGCGTGTCGCAGGTCCACGAACCAGGAAGGTAACCCAATCTGTGCCGCAATAGACCCAATCGACCTCGCATACGGACCCGACTGAAGAGGATCAACGAGCCCATTAACAAACCTGATCACAGCAGTCGCATAGCCTTGCCGCAGAGAATAAGCCGAAATCGACGACCCCACATCCCCTTTGTCTTGCAATATCACGACAAGAAACGCTAGTGTTGACTCCAATGCGTGTGGAAGTGATGTGATGGCTCTCCATGCTGCCAACTTTGTCACAGTAGTCAGTGGACCAGGAAAATGAGCGGGGATGGATATCCTCACTCTGTGCACTGCCTGCGTTTTGGTAGAATAATCTGCTTCGGCATTGTATATCCACGCACAGACTTTGTCAAGTTCTGCTATCGAGGCCCAAGGGACGCGTCGGGGGAGTCGCATGACGTTAAACGATTTTGCATATCAAATTTCTCACCTAATAAATCCCGCACATTCTTAGTACTGTACCCTCCGCAACCATGTCAGAAGCATTATCATATCCATGTACAAAAACACTGTTATAACATATTTTGATCCTTTCCTTTACTTTATGTAGCTTTGACCGACAAACAGCCCTCGATAACACCAAAAGGTATCCTACTCTGTACTGAAGTCACCATTTTGAACTTCTTGTCTCCCTGCTCAACGTTCAACGTCAATAGTCATGAAGCGAGGCCTCGAGCATTATTGAAATCGGGTTGGCAACGTCTAGACATCGACATCGAGACATGCCTCAATGACTGAATAGATGTGTACATACATCGAAGGTGCAGCACGTATCATCGATATAGATAGGTTAGTGAGCTGGATCGAAGCGGGCATCTGTACGAAGTTGTGCAGTATGCTGTCCATAGAAGCATCACCCTAGTTGTTGTCGTCCACACAGAATCAAGGAGCCAGAACCAGAGTAGACTATGTATTCGAGATGTGAAAACGGAGCTAAGATACTTTCAGAAAAGATAAAGACGGGGAGTAAACAAGCAAGTGGGGAAGATGAGGACATATAGAGCAAATAGTAGAGTATCAACGGTTGTAACCAAGACAAGACGACAACGCAATGTGCAGATTCGGTTTGTCGCCATAAATGGAGTCGGCAGCATAATGATTTATCTCCTGTAGCCTGAATCAGTATCACGAGAGCCTCGAGGAGCATAGTCTCTAGCACTGCCAGCATTTCGGGGAGGACCCGGAGGTCCCCCATTACTCGAGTAGCCATTACTGCCCGCAAAGCCTCCAGAAGGGCCACCAGAGTACGGAGGACCACTAGCACCCCCTGGATAAGCTGGATCATAAGCAGCACCAGAAGCAGACCTAGGAGGAGGACTCTGGGATCTACGTCTTTAAAAGAATGAGCGAGGACGCCACACGAGGCAAACTCATAGACTTACCTGTACCGTGAACCAGGGCTACCTGTTCGAGGAGGAGGATAATCATACCGTGGGGACGCAATGCGACCACGCGGCTCCGGTCCAGGCGGATAATCACTAGAAACACGGAGGTTAAGACAAACACATAAGATAGTGGAAATTCTTTACCGTGGAGGTGGCCTGTCAAAATCATCTCTGCCACGAGGGGGAGGCCCCGGGGGCGTCCTGGGGCGCCCAGGGGGGTAAGACGAGTATCTGTCGGGAGGAGGGTCTCTGCGGTCGTATGGTTCGCGTCCAACAGGCGGACCATAACCACGAGGGGGGTAGGGCGAGGGACCATCATCGTAATACGGACGAGCCTCGTAGCGAGCTGGAGGGGGTCCACGCATCCTGTAATCATCATAATCGCGACGAATAGGAGGTGCACCGGGTGGATAATCCCTCGTTGGGCTGACTGGCCTCCGGTAATCACGTCCGGGCGGGGGCAACGGGGGGTAGTCGTAGTATCTATTATCTCTAGGAGGTGGATACCTAGGATAGTCATCGCGGTAAGGTGGATACTCTCGGGGTGGATAATCTCGTGAAGGCTGGATCCTGTCAATCAAAGGAGCGTCGCCAGGACGGCGTTGTCCACTATATAAAATATAAGAAATGTTCATACTACGATAAAGAAGGCTCACTATTGACTGCCATGATTGGGGCATTCCCTGAGATAGAGTATGATGTGAGCATCCACTAACCGGCACAAACCAGACACTTACCTTGCCCAATGGCCCAGTTGGCCGCATTTGAAACAAGCACCAGGTTCACCATTATACTTGGCCGTTCTACCACCTCCATGTGACAGTTCCACCCTAATTTTGTTTCCCATGAAGAAACCTTCATGGTATTTCGCGACGCTTTCTTCCGCAGCCTCTCGCGCTTCAAACTCCTATAACAGGATATCAAGTCACTGAACACGCTTGAGAATAAGAAACACCTACGACAAATCCGTAACCAACTCTGCGGGAAAATATTCAGCTTGAACTACAACGTAAGGACGAGGGGGAACACATACTTGAGTTCAATATTGACAATATTCCCTATTTTCCCGAAGCAGCTTTCAAGATCTTCTTTACGCGTATGTTCAGGAAGACCACCAATATAGACTTTGTTCGGCTAGACATAGAATCGTACAGTAAACACAAGGTCGCGAGGCGGGAAAGAAGCATATGACAAGCACGAGCACCAAGCCACAAGAACATAGCAGCTAGCAGGCTGAAAGAAGAGGATGTGCATGGAATTTGGAGCATGTGAAGACAAGCCCCTACCCCGAATGAAACGAGGATGGGAGATGTACACACAGAGAAAGACCTAAGCACCTTCACCTGTTTTTCACGATAATTGCTACTGGATTGATTGCCACCGTCTTCCCCTGTCGAATGAGCATAGTCGGGATTATTCGAATCTTGTCCATGGAGCTCATCCCCGTCACCACCACCACCATTAGGATGCTCGCTTCCAAGAGAACCCAAACCGTCAGGACCTTGGCCTTCAAGAGGCCCCCATTTGTCTTGTAATTGAAGAGATCCTGCTTCTGTCGCAGTATTAGATGCCATGATATAGTAGCAATAAGTTTGCGGTATTGAACACGAGCAAACGACTTGAATTTCAGGAACATCTCGGGACTTGCCAAAGCGGAGTTTCAACTTTTAAGGTCCAACTATAGATGTATCAAATCAACAAAACAAGACCATGTCCATATTGAAAATTATAAAATCCAGAAGATCAGAATATCCTTACAAAACAGAAAGAAGTCCTAGTAGAGTAGTAAGATAACTTGAGATATGAAAAAAAAGTCTCTAAGCCATCAAAGTCCATATAGCGCCAACTGCGCTCAATCCTAACGCCACAAGTATACTTTGTAGATCACCGACTAACGACGTTGCGCTGCTCTTGCCAGAAGATCCCGATCCAGTAGCGCTGACACTACTTACAGGTGAGCTAGGAACGAAGGTTGCCGATGGATTGGAAAGACAAGATAGGGCGGCTGAACCCGCTCCACTTGAGGGTGCAGCACTGTTGACGGTAGCATTACCGGAGAAGTCACAGGCTTGAGGATTACGGTTTTGCGACTCGTAATACAAGCTCATGACGTATGACAATTTCTGTTCTGATTGGGAATATAAGAGATAAAGGAACAATCTATGAAGACAGCGGAGGTTCACTCACGGGGTTCACAGAAAGATACACGGCCATAAGATCCGGACGAACCATTGGCAGCGATATCATTACAGTTTCCGCCAGTTTGTCCGAGTAAAGAACATGACGTGTCTAGGAGCGTGCCTGTCACGGCATTGATGACCGTAGAGTTTTCTCCAGATGCTGGCTTGAATTGACAACTGAGTTCGTTTACAAGGCATGAACAAGCGGCATCATTGGGTGTAGGCGGGATTGTGGTAGAAGCATCCCAAGTACTATTACTTGTAGGGCAGGATGGATAAGAAGCAGACCCCGCACTACCTTGGGAAGGTTGATTTGGAGGGGAAATAAGACCATACTGAGTTTGCAAACTAGTAAAATCAGCAGAAGTGGTCACGGTGTTACCATTAACGGTAACCATTCCAAACTGTCCTTGGCTGCTGGTTGCAGGAAAATACGAGAACGCAATACCACCGCTCCATATGTTTGTCATTGGGCTTGCAAACAAAGTTCCTAGAAAACTCGACATGAATGAAAGGTGAAGTGGGACGCAAGGTGAATATGACTGACCAACTTCAGTCCAAACACGAGGAGGGGAGGTGATACAGCCAAATTCACTGAAATAAGCGGCGACGTTGTAACCAGCAAACTGACCGTTCTTGTCATCATAAGTAGTTGTAGAGGCATTACCGCACCATTCGCTGGTGTGGTAGGTGAATGATGCTTGGAGGAGCAGGGAGCATATGTATGAACGTACTAGTTGTTCAACCCAAATAGATCGATGGCTGTATCGCCGTTGTTGCTATTTGATGGATCACAAGACAGATAATTCGCTAAGGGGTCAAGCCAAGTGGCATCGCCATCGATAGCCGCGTATCCTACTAATGCTGACGAACTCTTAGATTTCCTTTAGAAGGCGTGAGATATACAAAAGAACGGATTTGATGGTCGGTACCCACAAGTACGCTTTGACGTCGCGGGCGGCAGCCTTAATGAAAGCAGCAGCAGCCGTAGCGTTAGAGGCAGTGATAACCTCGTTCCCGACGTTATAAGCCAATACGTTGTCGTATTTTGAAAAAACATTGATTGTGCCCAGGTATAAGTCCAATAGGTTTGTAGTCCATGCAGGGGAAGCGCGGTCTAGAAAAATGTATCTTCAATCATATGGACCTGCGTATAACTGGGATGACAAACCAATGGAACCATTGACAGGCAAAGACAGGTCGATGCTACTCAAAAATCAGTAAATTGTTTCACCTAAAAAGTAGAGAGGTGATACATGGTGTAGATTCCAGCCGAACTGAGCGCAGACATGCATGTATCATGATTTTGAGTGTTATCTACACTATAGACACGGACGGTATTGACGCCGAGTTGCTGGAGGTAAGGCACGTCCCGCGCGCAAGAGGCTCCATCCGCAAGTGGATCAATGAATGTGGATGGCTCAAGGAAAGGATTGTTGGGATCGGTAGAAAATTGACCTTGAAATGTAATTCATAACTTTCCTGGACAGAGATGAAGATTTGTGGTAATACCTTGTTCTTGGTATGCGATTCCCTTGATGTAGAATCTTGACCCGTTGTTCGACGTGTACAGGTATCGGCCAGATCTCGTGACAGGAGGTAGGGCAGCGAGCACTACAGCAGAGAAGCCGAGAGCTGCTACTAGAAGCCCAGCAGGTTGCCCAAGTCTGAACATTAAGGGAGTATGGGAGTAGGGTGGAACAAGGGACTGCGCGTTCTCGTCACGGCTCATCACATCACAAACCATTCCAGACTTACGTAACGACAAATTTCCAAAAACTCGGAGAATTCCTTTCAAGTACATTGTATATGATCTGCACCTTCATCTATTCGTACGTCTTATAAAACTACTGATATGTACAAAAGAACCATACCGTCTTTTGAGCCGTGTAATAGATATATGTCTTGATGAAAAGGTATCGTGGAAAGTCATGACATGATAGATATCTAACAATAGTTACTGGAATCACCCTCGGAATGTGCAACAGCTGAGAAAACCGATTTGAATCATGACGAGCTAGCAGACAATTATGCGACGTACCTGATCATATATGGGACTATTGATACAACAAGGCACGCAAACGAGGCCCATGCCAAGTACAAACCAGGTCCCGTTGAGACCACGATTCCCACAGGTACTCGCCCACCAGGGGGACCAGCCAGAATATTCTGGACCGATTGAGATTTCTGTATTATTACAGTCCAAATGGCGGAACCAGACAGGACAAGGATGCTTGACAGAACTGCGGAACCGGTCGACAAGAAGAATGCCCAGGTATGTTTGATTACACCACTGTAGATTATGG
Organism: Sarcodon aspratus; assembly: GCA_003313825.1. Taxonomy (NCBI): domain Eukaryota; kingdom Fungi; phylum Basidiomycota; class Agaricomycetes; order Thelephorales; family Thelephoraceae; genus Sarcodon; species Sarcodon aspratus. The sequence goes on along the minus strand of QLOR01004371.1, from coordinate 31,606 downwards.
CTTCAGAGGTAATGCCACGAGTTGAGATAGGGAGAAGACGGACGTCAATAGAGATACGGCAGCACATACGGCGCCAAGCAATAGCAGGTAGTAGGCGGAATGGGATTCTTTTCCAAGATAATTCGAATCACGAAATGTGGTATTGAGTATTATGTTATCAGTATAGAAGCTATAGTTAGCAGACATATCCGAAGTAAGAGCAATGTAAGGGTGGAATCGATTGGCGAGAGTATCGTTGGTGCACGTCCCTTGGCCGCCGGGGACGAAGGCACAGTAACCGTATAAGCCAAATTTATAGAGCTGACGGAGTCCAGCACCATCACCCAAGGGGGCAGTAGCGTTGTTGGTATATAGGTTTTGGATCGGGTCAGGCGCAAAAGAAGCGGCTAAGGCAGCCCTTGGGAACGGTCAAATTTGAGCAATAAGTGAGAAGACAGAGATCGGCAGACCCGTATCGCGAGACATTGACATTGACCTGAAAGTGAAAGTTAGCATGTGATAGATGAGTTACGGCGATGGGAGGACTACCATAGATATTCCTCGAGGAACAGAGGATGTATTAATTTGGCCGATCTTGAATAAAAGCGTGAAAAGAGAGTAGGACCGCATATGAAAGAGCACACATGTATGAAGATAAGTAGCAAGACGGCTACAAGACTAGAAAGGGCGATTGAATGAGAAAGGTTCGGAAGCCGGTTCGATCAAGGCTGAGCTTACCTCAGAAAAGAGGCCGTTCCGATGCACAACTCGCCGCGCATTGACAGGGTATGGTCTTGGGTCGCAAAACAAAAAAACGAAGAAAGGTGATAAGTAAAGTGGACGTGAACAAGTCGTGAATCTCAGAACGCAAACAGGATGGAACGCCTGAGAGTGCAGCTTCGCTCTGCGTACCAGCGAGCGTGACAAGTCCGCACTACATGCCTGGGCCACGTGTCGGTCGGCACGGCAGAAACACGTGAAATATTTGCCTTTTCTGTTTAGTCACATTCGCGACTTCTAGGCCTTATATGCTGCTGCTGTGCATCCTACGCGCCAACGTGGACGACGATGGACCCCAAATCCAAGCAACACGATAAGACCGCTCCTTCAAGTTCCCAACCCATGCATCAATCTCTCTCTCTCTTTCCAGATAGCGTTCTCGCCGCTGATAACTCGTCGGAACTGCATGACCTTCCTGCCAGCCCCGAAGATCTAGACAAATCCATCGATTTGTCTGCTTCGGATCGGGTGCGTCGTGTAGTTGAAAAGACCGTCGACAAGCTTCATCGCAGTAAAACATCACTTAGCACAATGTCTCCTAGTCCCATGCGGATGTTTAGCTTGAACCGTGGGAGAGGCAAAGATTCTTCTCAAGGTCCGCACGCCTTGTTCTTATGCATGTTCAAATTTAATCTTTTATTCAGCCTCCCTCGGGTCGTCTACAGCGGGTAGCCAAACAGTCTCATCTCCAGGTACTGCAGCCCATGACGATTCTCCGTTCGTCACGCCGTTATCTCCCACGCCTACTATAAGACCGTCTCTCGCCTCCTTCCCTGCTGATGGATCCGTTAGTCCCTATGAATTATTTAAGACGCTTCCGGTGCTCATTGATTGACAGATGCGAGTCGGAACTCAAACGCTCATCCAAGCTCTCACTGCAATGCCGTGGACAGACGACCCAGATAACGATGACGACATTATTAATCACGACATCGATCCTTCGAGTGGACCAGAGAGTGATGAAGACGATAAACTTGGTTGGTTTACATACCTCTCTTTGCACTTCCGTAGCTAACATCCGACATAGACCATCGAATGGCTTCTTCCATTCATACCATACATCGGCCAGTTGCTCGTTCACGGCGTTCAGAACGCTCCGCGCTTCCACGCTCGTCAATTGATAAGCTGCTTGCCAAGATGCCTGAACATGATGAAGAAGATAAACAAGATGCCGCAGTATTGTCTGAAGAAGAAATGGAAGACGATTTTGAACCGGCGCACGTTAGGCCGCAACTGCATGCGTCCACTAATATATCTTTACCAGTTTCGGTCGATAGGCGGTTTAGCAGTTCGGGAACCATAGCCACTGTGAAACTCCAGCGAAGATCTCGACTCGCAGATAAATTACGAGATATATACGAATTAGACGGTATTCATGAGGTGATTGCCGGTACGTCTTGGTTCTTGCTTTTCGTATGTTTGACTTAAACCGAATTCAGAAATGCCTTGTTGGATCTTGCGATCAGTCTGTGAGTTTGCCCTTGCTTCATCCCTGCCGATGCTGAAGTTCGAAATAAGTATTGCAAGGATATCTGTATCTGACTGATTCCTACCTTTGTTTCTTTGCTCATATGCCTTCTCGAGAGGTCTGTTACATACAACACCACCTGTTCATTCTATTGATCACCGAATCCCAGGACCAAGTTCTCAAATCTGGATGGATGATGAAGAAAGCACAGCGGACAAAACGCTGGATTAAACACTGGTTTATTTTGAAGAAGGACGTTTTATCTTGGTATCAATCTTCTGCCGTGAGTCTGGTACTCGATATCTTATTTGCGCTATTCGAATAACATATTTTGTCAGGATCCTTACTTTCCTCATGGGGTCGTCGACTTACGATATGTCATGTCTTGCGATGCCACTGACGACAAGGGCATCTGCTTACGTACAAATCAGAAAATTATCAAGTTATCGGCTGATTCTGTGCCAGGCCGTAACGAGTGGGTGAAGGCTATTCGAAGAGTTATATTCAAAGCTCAGAATATGGGAGACAGCGTCAAAGTAGGTTTTTTCCTATGTCCCAGCCAATTCAATGTTTATTTGCATGCTGTGCTAGATCGCCATTCCATACTCTTCTATTCTCGACATCGAGAATTCTAGCGCACTAGATTTTAGTGAGACTATCGAAGTAAAGGTAGTTGACAAAGATGACAACTTCTCCACCGTTGATTCGTACTTCTTTGCCTACTTTCATGATTTGCCTGCTGCTCTTGACCAAATCCGTGACGCTGTTCGCTCATACCGATCAGCCACGAACGAATCTCTGCATACTCATCTTATTGATACCACAGCCGCCCGTTCTCCACTCTCTTCGCACAGTCCATCATCTGAACGCATCAATACGGACCACACTCCCAGACATTCTTCTTCGGTCTTCAGGTTTCCGTCGTTGTGGCGACCATTTTCTGACGTTATGCCGAGTCGCTCAGTAACGGTGGACTCTGCGGACACCCTAGAAGATTTCACTCATATTAATAGACGTAAATCTACCTTTGTTCCTTTCGCGTCATCACCAGACACACTCTCTATGACTCTGCCTCCAGATCCAAGGGACTTGATAACGCCTTTAGAGACATCCCAGTCCCCGACATCCATTCTGTCTGACCATACCTATCCTCCCACAACCTCACCGGTCGACAATAGTTCGGGTCACCTTACTTGGGGAAGACCATCATGGTTGAAGATACCCACTCGCAGGCCCTTCTCTGTTTCCCAAATAGGAGGGGGCGCGGAGCATCATCCCACGTCTGCTTCTGGAATTACGGAAGTCTTGACTTCTGCCCTGCATTCCGCCGGAAGCAAATTGGTTCCAGATCTTGGGTTCAGTATTCTTGAGGTGCCCGACAGTCAACTTGACCCGGATGTCCAAGAGAAATTCCGTACTGCTTTCGCATTTGACGATAAAGAGCAGTTACTAGGATGTGAGTGAAGTCGCTTTATTTTGACGACCATCTTGACTGTCCCTAGACTTTCCTGGATATCTATTGCGTATTCTCCCTATACATGGCAGGCTTTACATTTCGAGCAACTACTTCTGTTTCAAATCAAGTAGTGGGCCTCTGACTCCGAGAACAAAAGTATGTATTCCAACTTCCGGTAGCTAACCTACTCATCATTATGCACCTAGATGATTCTTCCGATCCGAGATGTTTTGTCAACGGAGAAATGCCGAGCTTTCCATATTACCAATCACGGCCTAGTGGTAATCATCCGTGGATATGAAGAACTTTTCTTCGAATTCGCTGCCGAAGATCGACGAACGAGCTTTGTGCATCTTTTGGAAACACAAGCTGAACATGTAAGGAGTAGGGCATCTTCGGGCGATAGCCAAGTTCCTAGTCAAAGCCAGCTCGATGCCCTTTTACTTGAAGAGATTGGACCACGAACCTCGTCTAGCAGCGACTCGGACCCTTTGGAAAAGAATGCTGACGCTCTGCCCTCCCATATGTTCACGTCCACATCCTCGACTTTCCTGACGTTTAAGCCCAGCAAGCCCCTTCACTTTACTTGCCTTACCATTGGTTCTCGAGGAGATGTACAGCCTTATATTGCGCTGGCGAAAGGACTGATTGCGGATGGTCACAGAGTTAGGATAGCGACGCACGGTGAATTCAAAGAGTGGATTGAATCTGTGAGCCACCGAATTTGAATTTGTATCCATGTCCATTCTAACTACCTAGTCAGCATGGTATAGAGTTTGGCTATGTTGGTGGGGATCCAGCTGAACTAATGCGTATTTGTGTCGAGAATGGCATGTTCACAGTCTCCTTTTTAAAAGAAGGAATTGCCAAGGTTTATCATAATTGCACCTCCCTATTAAACAAAATCACTTAAAATATGCTAGTTTCGAGGGTGGATCGACGATCTACTCAAGACATCGTGGGAGGCCTGTCAAGACACGGACGTACTTATTGAGAGCCCAAGTGCGATGGGCGGCTTTCACATTGCAGAAGCTTTGGGAATTCCATACTTCAGAGCCTTCACCATGACTTGGACTCGGACCAGGTTAGAGATATCATGTTATGGAAATGATTAAACTGACATCGGCACAGGGCATATCCGCACGCATTCGCAGTCCCAGATCGTAAGGCAAGAATGCATATTTACGTAGCCCTTCATGTCTAACTTTACTTCTTCTCATAGTTAGGGGGAAACTATAATTACGTGGTACGTCTGACAGTCATGACAGAGAGCCAATTCAAACCGTCGATCGTAGTCATATGTCCTCTTCGACCAAGTCTTCTGGAGAGGTATCTCCGGCCAAGTTAACCGTTGGCGTCGGAATACTTTGAACCTGCCAAGTACAAGTTTGGATAAGATGGAGCCACACAATGTTCCCTTCCTTTACAATTTTAGCCCCGTGGTAGTACCTCCTCCATTGGACTGGCCGGAGTGGATCCGTGTGACAGGTATACACCTTTATCTTTGTGCCGCATCCTCTAATGTATCTCATACAGGGTACTGGTTCTTGGATGACGCTGATGTCAGCGCAAAAAAGTGGACCCCACCTCCTGATCTTCTTCAGTTCATGGAAACTGCGCGTTCTCTGGGCAAGAAAGTCGTCTATATCGGCTTTGGAAGCATAGTCGTGTCTGATCCCAAAACTATGACACGATGCGTTATCGATGCAATCGTGCAAAGCGAAGTGTATGCCATACTTTCCAAGGGATGGTCGGACCGACTTGTTAAGAATTCAAACGATGCATCTGAGCCAGATTTAGTTCTACCAAAGCAGATATACTCCGTATCATCTATTCCACATGACTGGCTCTTTAAGCGTATTGACGCGGCCTGCCATCATGGTGGCGCGGGGACCACTGGGGCCAGTTTGCGAGGTCCGTAGTCACGGGATTGGATTGTCTGTTTCTAACAAAACACCTATAGCTGGAATACCGACAATCATAAAACCCTTCTTCGGCGATCAATTTTTCTGGGCTGATCGGGTTGAAGCTTTAGGTGTAGGTTCTGCTGTACGTAAGCTGACACTAGAAAATCTGTCGGAAGCCCTGGTTGCCGCTACCACAGATCAGAAGCAGATTCAACGTGCGAAAGCTGTAGGCGAACAACTCAGAGCGGTAAGTGCGGTTTTTTGAAGAGATTCAGACTTTTGATCGTTTTAAAGGAAAACGGAGTCGCAACGGCAATCGAAGCAATTTACCGCGATCTTGAATATGCTCGCTCATTGACTTTGAAACGCAACTCCGTGTTGCCTCACGAGGATGGGCAAGATTTGGAAAACGCGACAATACGCAAGTCCAACAGCTCATCCCAACCCATACCACAAACTCCTGAACGGCCGAGTACACGATCATCAAATGGTTCCGCTACTGGTGCTGCAAGTGAGGATTGGAGCGTTGTATCTGATCAAGAGGATCACCGGTCCTCCTCTAGCTCACGCAGTGAACAAGGCAATGTTCCTGCGAAACGCAGAAGTCTTACCACAGCCATGTTGTCGGTTCTACCAGACACATTTTCACCTGCTTCTTCATCAACTTAATCGATTTCACCATTACTGTACTCGACATAATTGCTAATCAATAGGGTTTTCAATTAGAGGGTAATCTTTTGTCCTGTGCTGTACCTGGTTTTGAAGATGTATTTTACGAATATAGACCCTCATCAACAAAAGATCATGAGTTTCATGCATTTATATCCAGACCGTTTGTTAACTCTCCGTTCGCTAATGAAACAAGGTTCGTCTGTGAAAGTACATGTCGCAAGGCTGCACCAGATTCGTCGATGGAGTGTAAAAACCGCAGGAGTTCGCGACATAATTGCCAGTCGCAAGAGTCAATGGCATTCGTCAACAACCTTGCCGCATGAGTATGAGTGCCGTCCAATTGTTCCAGATTGTGCAGTACCAGCAAGTAAGATCCGGCCGTTTTTAAACGCCCTGATAAAAGACAGGTCTTGAGCAATCAAAAATGAGCAACAAGCACGCGTGGTATAGATAACACGAACAAACAGACCTCGAATAGGGCTTTTGGATTTCCGACGACGTCGAATAGACGCCTCCAACGAGACATTTCAGTCTTGCGAGCGCAACCAACGATAACGTCTAGAGCAGCATCGAAATGGTCCAAGAATGCCACTACGGTTGGCAAAACACCATCAGGAGTAGAAATCGATGGCCGTGATCCCTCCGGAGTTTCTAGCCCTGCTTCTGCTTCGACTATTGTATGTAGCAGTATTTCCAATGCGTGTGCGAAGAAAACAAGATGCTGATAGTGAGATGCAAACGTAACAGCGTTCTGTACCTCGCCAATTCCTAGATGGTACAGCAAGATGTGGTGGAGGAACAAATGTGACTATGTAACGTAAGTAACAAAGAAATGGCATCGCAACTACGACTTACGCTGGTTGCTTGCCTGAACATGACAAATGATAAATTCATTCTTGATGCCGCCTCGTGTTCTGCTCCGATGATAATCCCCTTGTCCATAAGTACGGCTAACAGTAGCTTTAGCGCTGCCTCACGACGACGAAAATAACCCACATAACGGATAAAAGTCCAATGGAATGTTAACGCTTTCTTTAACATTCTCCAGCGCCGTGCTAGAATCTTCCAGTGGAGACGCTTCGATGGCCAGAGCATTTAGCCATACTCTCAAACCTTGACCATCATAACCCCATAGAGAATTTTCCAACGTCCCGATACCGTGAAGATGGATCCAACAGAATTCGATACGATCAGCGAGTATTTGCAGGTCATAACTTACTTCCCGTTCTCGGGACTGGGTGAGATGAGCTGGTGTCGTTAGGAAAGCGTTGTGTAAAACATACCTTTCGGGGACGCAGAAGTACAAGTTTGCCACCCACCATCATCAGGACTGTTGCAACAGACAGGTCATCCACAGGGTCACCGAATTCTAGAAGGAGTAAGAAGAATTTTCAAAATCACTAATACTATAACAAATTACGTTTCTGTGCACCAGGTATCATCCAACTCAGTGTCCTAACAGCGCTAGGGCTTGCGATAATACCAGTAAAGTTGATGCTGCCGCAGAAATGTGTCTTGATTGTGTCCGGTGTAGGGACGATCAGGTAGTGGTGAAGATTATTATCCGCCGTATAAACCAAAAGGGAGTTGTCTACCAAGGACAACACAACGACAGGTGAAAACAACAATTCACGATGCAAAACATTTTGATTGCTGAGTTCCAGATCCCTTGAATATAATCGAATCTATTCGAGAGAAAAATAAGTATTAATTTGTGTGAGCAGTGTATAAATTACCTGATAAGACTTTGAGGCCTCAACTGCGGCGATTAGAACGTGGTGAAACCAGAGAAGGCCGCCTCTGATTGCAAAAGCCTGCTCCTGTCGTTCATCAGCGAAGACTTTCCATCGCCCGGAGGTCGAGCTATAGTGAATTAAACCACGACGTCCTGCAACGGCGATCAGCCGACCATCTGCGCTCAACGACGAGTATCGAATTGGCCAATTTTTTGCCATGTAACTTTCTGGCAACTGAAATTGTTTAGTATTAGTCGGACGAAGGTTTAACTCTGCATTTACCTTGATATGCTGCCATACATCGGATTCCGGGTTGATAACACTCATATCAGGCTGGTCTGCACCGCGGTAAACAAGCGCGCGATCATCAAGCTGAAGAAAAGCGTATCGAGCATTATCCTGATGAAAGTCAGCGATTAGAAGCTGAATCAAACAAGGCAGAATTCACAGGAGTTTGTTGTCCTGTTGCCGCGCTTTTGGCGAATGGGATCACGAAAAGCTGGCCATCGGTCTCTTCATTAATATTAGCGACATAGCTACTGAAAAAAGAGTGAACAGGCTAACTATTTGGAGATTGTTGTGCTAAAACGAAAAGTTCGAAATTTCCTGGAGCCCAGAACTTGACATCAGTGTTAGTGCATGATCAAGTACAAAGAAAAGTCACACTTACCAATTGGCGAATACCATACATAAAGGCATCTTGAAACCTAGAAGAGGAGACATGGTAGATTTATTGCCACAATCACATTCTTCATTTACCTTTCTTCATCTACCCCGTACTCCATGCCAAAGCCCCAAGCAAGACATCGACCGGTAACGCTCCAAACAGCCCAACCATGTTCCCATCCAACAGCCAGAACATATCCATCCGAACTCCATTCCATGGTATATACCGACCCAGTGGCCGCTTGGCTATATAGGTTGGGTATATGCAGGATTTGTGGCTCGGAAATTAAGCCTTCTACAGGGAAACCAGTAAGCTCGACCGAACCTCTGAAAGCGAATCAGGATTCAACGCATTTCGATACCCTAGGTTGCACTTACCCCTGGGTCCCAATGGCTATGAGAGAAAACTTTATATTCAAGGCAACGGTGACTGCGCGTTTAGGTTCATTGTAGTCGAACAAGCTATGCACATCATCTGGATCCACCTGGCGACGCTTCTGCACCCATCGAGGTATTGGCACGTTATGAATACATGTACCTTGCCACTGAGCTTGAGCGTTTTGTCTTTCGGAAGAAATAGATCGTCTTCGTCGCGATCTTTTTGAAGTGTCGTCAAAGTTTACATCCTAAAATGAACGATGAAATAACTGAAGCAAAACGATACGCCGGCAAGATGTACCATAACCTCGTCGCCTTCTCCTCCCACTGCATCATAATGATCGGATTCAGACGAAAGTTCCTCTTGCAATTGAACAAAGTATGCAGATCCTTCGGATGTTATCCAGGTCTCGATATTTGTGCTACGAGGCTGGATTATCTTCGCCACGGCGACTAGCGGATGAGATCAGACAGTGAACAGACCTGACTGGAAGTGCTTACCGTCGAGATTTTCCAACCAAGGGAACTCAAATTCATTGATCTCCCACGTATCATAATAATTATCGGGCTTGGTAGATACAGTCTCTCCAGATTCTGGCCACGGCATTCGTTGTACTGTACGGGGATTTCCTGTTGAGAACAAAACATAATCCTTCCGGGGCGAGACGCTTCAGACCATAAGCTCGCAAGCGTGACTTCTGTGTGAGCATTTCCAAACATACCTCAAAAGCTGCCCCTCAACATGTATTACGCCTTCAAAGTGTAAACTGACTGATTGCAGGGGAAGGGCTTCACCTGGACCTGCGAGGAAGTCGCGATGCGATCCAGATGGCGGAGACGACTGATATGCCGAAATATAGGGCTTATGTTCCACAGTGACAAGAACTAGATAAGATCGCGTTGTCTGACGTGTAAACTGGTTCATCAATGCTTCCTTGGCTAAATAATGCGCTTCTCACCTGTATCACAATTTTGGAACTATCAGGAGCCCATTTGGCTGTGTAGTTTTCTCCATGTTCTGCTATGGATTTTGGAGTTCGAGATAGATATGCCAAAACAGTGGAAGGCTTCGGAATAGGTGTTTAGTGGAAGAATAAGCAAAAAGGACAAATACAGTACCCTGACTCTCCAAATAGATAGGCCGCCTTTAGTGAGCGTACAAAAGAGAGACCTTCGAGGACTCGGCGACATGCATAGAACAGGTTCTGGACTAATATGTGGCAGCGTTGGTGCTGTAGAGAGCTGTTTCGCAGCGGAAACAGGGAAATACATGACACGAAGGCAAAGTGAAACAAAAGGAGCTGAGAGCTCATTCACAGATCATGATAGTACACGGTCATAAAGCAGAGGGTCCTGAGTGACGTCGCGACTTGCGTGAGAGGTACAAATTCCATTAGAGCAGAACGCTCAGATATCGAACGCAAACGACGACTAGTGTTACAGGGGATACAACGTATGCAAAGCATAGAAAACGAGAACGAGCTAGCGATAAAAGTTAAATGACTCTTCAACCACGAAACCATGCCACTAATTTTGTGAAAGGCCCACTCCGCCTGTCCTTGTCCAAGGAGGGCACACCACGGATCGATCCGTCCTTGATCTTGAGATCTATGTCGGGCGCACCAACTAGAGATTTTTCTACTGTCGAGGGGGTATAGGAAGGAACGGACATAGTGCCGTCTGCAGTCAAAGACACAGCTTGTAAACGGGACTGCCGCAGCAAGCTAAGAATGAGTGAAACGCCCTCCCTCGACTACAACCAGTTCATAAGAAAGAGAACAAGCGGGATAGATGGATCAACGCTGACCCTTTGAACGTTGGCTTTAAAACGTGCCAAACCATGGTTTTCGATCCTTTTTGTCAAGCCCCAACCAAACCTGGAGACGATGGAAGCTTCATTTATCTGCAATGTTTTCCTGTAGGGCTATCGTCAAGTCGGACCTTGAAGAAATAGCACATCCACTAACCCATCCTCAGTCGGCCTGAGCACCACAGTCTCTTCCACCCGCATCACTTTTACATGATCTAGATTTCTCGTTCGACATCGCATAATTTTCCCCTCTGGATCCACTTCACTCTCCTCAAGAATCCAGCTCTCAGCACGACTTACTATTCCTTTCGGTGCCCATTTTGGCAGCGAACCGTGTTTCAGGATGAGTCGGGTGGTCAAAAGAGAACCAGAAGGTGTAGGCATCCGAGAAATAACGTCGCACGAGACTACGTGGGCAGCATAGGGGTTCGGGTAGCGCAAGAAGAAAGCCAGCGAGACAATTGACCAAGGATCGCTGTGATAACAGTAAGATAATCATCAAAGACAAGACAAGGTAGGTTACTCACTCGTACAAGTGGGACTGGGAAAAGAACCTCATTGTCAACGATCCTGGCAGCGTCCCGAGTGTGTTATTAATGAAGTCGGTAGACCACTACGATACACTAAAAAGGCTGGTTTGTAAGAAAGGAGTACTAGGAAGACCGTCACGGTTGTAATGCTTAATCACGTGGCGTAATAACACACGTAAATAATAGTAGTACGTAATTATCTATCACTCTAATATTTGAGTGACTGAGTCTCAAGCTCCTTCGTCAACTACATTCCCCTCATCAGAGATCCACACTCGCAACCCATCAAACGCAGGTCTCATCCACATCGGTTTTCCTCTGCCAGCCAAGGAAATCCCATCCTTTTCATTGCTGCTCAAATATGCTACATCGTTGTGTTCCCGGTTGATTACCTTGAAGATGGTTTCATATTCTTCATGGGACACGTCATGCCCAAATCCCGTAAAATATGTGCGCATTGCGCCCATCCGTCTGGCAGCAGCTACAGAGTCCTTCACACCAAAGTGTGAAGTATGGTTGGACAACCGCAAGCAGTCGAGCACCAAAACCGGGTACGGTAGTTCACCTTTGTTCCGCTCGAGGAGTGACCAGACATCTTCTGGTATATGTGACACGTCAGAGATGTACACGAGGGACTCTTGAATCCTGAAACCATAGCAGATGTAAGGATGGATCTTGGCCACTACTTCGAGACCATCCAACGTAAGAACAGCGTCCGCTTTCTCTTTCGTCGGTGTAGAAGGCAATGTAGTTGGTGTCGGAACTGATCCTGGTGGAGGGGCGGTTGCGAAAGTTCGCCCATGATGAACTACAGTGACCCTTTTTTCAACATTGCGGCTACACGATACGATACAAGAACACACCTGCAAACGGCAATACTCTCACACCTGTTTCACCGATTTCAAAGGGCACTTTCTCGTCTATAATATGCCATTTAAACTCTGGGACCTTGATATCACAGTCAATAGTAGAAGTTCAATAACAAAATAGAAACTTACATCACCGCCTCCAGATGCGTACTCGCGGGAGACTGATTCATGAAATTGAATGATTCGGATCTTGTAGGACAGCTATGGCATACATACCAAGGTAAGGGAATGCTCTATTCACCTCGATGTATGTAGTCTGCGACACATACAGATCTATAAACGGTTGAATGGCCGAATTAAGCGTCCAGGCTAGAGTAATGTTCAAGAAAAGATGAAGACAATATAGTCGTTCGGCATACCGCGTAGATCATCCAATCCATTCATTGCATCAGCGTGTGGGTGCGTCAACAATACTATCATCCAGTCAACTCCCAGAAGAACCGTGGATAGAACTATTCCTTACCGGCATCTATACGCCGCAACTCATACTTGGGAAACCATTCTACCGCAGCGGCCTGAAAGTTCTTGCCAACGTCGATGACAATGGTCCTTAGTTCGTATGATAATCGATTTCGTGAGAAACGGTATAAGGAAGACACGTACACTTTCTTCCCGTCACGACCATCAGTGCGTACAACAGCCGACGTGTTACGTCTAATATTCCGCTTCCCATCTGGAGTCAAGGTCGAAAGACAAGTGCGACACTGTTTGTCTTCTGGAGGTGCCGTCAAGCATTCTACATGTGGTACGCTGGAAGATGTCCCAGTACCGAGAAAGATAAGTTCAAGGGAGGTTGACTGTGAAGCCCGAGAAGGCATTGGTAGAAGGATGAGTCAGATAAGTAGAGAAGTACACAGCATCCTATCCTACATATGAAGCAGATGAGGTCCGATAACATTTCCGTTGTGATTCCACCATCTATGATGGAGGCCAAGAAAGATGCCCAGATAAGGACGCCTTCATTCACATAATTTCCTTACTAGTCACCGTAGATCTACTACTAGTAAGACGTGCCAGCGGTTCTGTACCAATTCTGCACCTACTAACTCTGGACAATCGCGTTCATCACAACTGGGTCTAAAAGTTCCGGTGAACGCTTATGATTATCGGTCTTCGGGTTATATACAGCGTGGTCTCAGAAGTAAAATTATTTGGTGAATACTGGACCAGAATTTTAACGCTCCATCAGTAAAACACAGCGAAACGCACATACTAGATACAACATCGCCGTCTTGAAGCTGATGGTGTAATCCAACCTTCTGGGCATGTGGACTAAACTTGGATGACTTTCCCTGTACAAACAATAGTAGTTTGTATCCGGTTGTACCTTGAGAATGAAATGGTGACGTACCCTACAGATGATGAGAATACACCATACCCACGGGAAAATCTGACTCACCATACGAGAGCATACCTAAAATTTGTTGCCAAAGAACGATGTATTCCGTTACAAGCACTCTAGCCCAAAAGGTAAGATGGTATGGCACTGATCCGATTGAAGAAATCCAACCTCCATTGTAGCGCCTTTGCGTAAGCAAATCGGATCTGTAAGGTCAGGATGAGCGCCTCGTTTCTTCGTATAGACCTTCACAAGTCCCAGGTCCGCCCATATCCGGTCGATCAGATAGTCCAGACTAAGAGAAATCGATAAATAGAAAGAAAGATGTTGCGAGGGAAGGAGCTACTTGAGGTCCATCTCGGCGCTAATCACCACTGTATGCTCCTGACGAGCTAATTTATCCACTTGTTCCAAGCTGATGGCATCGATTTTGTTGTATACGTCTGAGGGCGATCTCGGTATCTTGTTAACCACGATAAAAGGACACTCACAGAGACAGGGTATATATTTCCGTGTGCCGATGAGAACATCGATGAATTCATCTGTTGTAATGTCTTCTCGGATCATGACATCACAGTTGTGAAGTTTATCTTCGTCTCTTGTGAGCCGATCAAGATTTGGGAATATGAGACAGGCTTACAACCCGCTAAGATTGTCCGTATTGTTTTTTCGTCAGTCTTCGTCAGTTTCACAGTTGCAGTCAGCTGCAACGCTTTGAGGGATGATTCGATTGAGCAAAGTTACCTCGTAGACTCACTGTTATCTTGAAAGGGGCATTGAAGTTATTGTCATCAGTCGCACATATAGAAAGCAAACGCACTCCACCAGTTGTTTTGCGTTTGAACACAACATCCGGCTTCTGTTTATTGACTGTCCGCATCATGAGATAGTGGTTTCTTTGGGAGAGGTGATTATCTGATCTTACGACGTATTCCAACCGCATCCAGCTCGATCTCCAGCAAGCGGCGCTGTTCATCTGATTTTGTAGCATCAAGCATGACCAAGATAAGATCGGCTGTTTTTGCAGTCGCTACAACCTGACGGCCTCGTCCTCGGCCTGAAAAATATAACATTCCATTCGTAGCAAAATTTGAGAGGGACTTGCCTTGGCTAGCCCCTTCAACGATACCTGGGAGATCTAACAATTGAATACGTGCTCCCTCGTATTCTATAACTCCAGGGATGGCCTAAAAAGCCTATCTCAAAACAAGACGACAATGTGAGGAATTGGCATACCGTAAGTGTAGTGAACTCGTAAGCCGCTGTCTCCGAAGCGGTGTGCGTGGCTTTGCTTAGCAAAGTACTCTGGATGTAGTTTGGTGATAAATATTTCTTCTCTCCGAGCCAACACCCACCTTCCCCACCGAAGGAAAGCCAATCAATGCTACTCGTGCATCTCCAGATTTTTGCACATCAAACCCAGTCCCTCCACCGCTAGACTTCGTTGAAGGTTCTAGTAATTGGGCACGATATCTTGCAAGCTTGGCTTTCAACAAGCCAAGGTGATACTTGAGAATAGATTAGAATGCATATCGCAAGGCAGAAACTTTGGAGTGCTGACCTCCGTCGCCTACTTGAAATAATACATTAAGATCCATGGAACAAAGTACGATAATCAGAATTCAAACCTTGTTTTTCTGTGCTATCGATGGCACAGATGATGAAAAACATAGAAAAACATAGGATGATCAAGGTCACTGACTTCTAGCCATCTCCTCCTCAATCTCTTTTATCTTGAAAAGAATGAACAAGCGTGATACATGGTATGCACAATATGCCTACCTTCTCTACTATTCCCATGTTTACAAGCAGCCAAGATGTGGTTTGTTGTAGCTTGCAACTTCTAGAAGTATCATTCAACGCCGCTGCGGCCAGATCCCGGCCATCGCTTCCTTCATCGGCTATTATCGATATCCAGTCCAACCTTTACACGATCTGTACAACGACTTATTGCAAACACACAGTGAATCAAGATGAGGCGGCACAATCCAACATTATTTACACATCTTGAATCCTCAGACCCACAAGACGATTGGGGCTCCATGCCTCGCTTCCCCCTCGGCTTCTCATCCACGCCCCATGCCCCAAACACCACCGCAAAGAGTCGAGTGAAGTTACGACAAAGAACATCTGCTTCGTCTTCGTCATCTACCTCTTCTGCCACCACTCCCGCGGAGACGCAGCAAGGAAATTATTCCAATATATACAATCAATTTCTGCGACGTTACCGAGCAGAACCTGGAGATGATGACCCAAGGAACGATCCTGACAGCCATTATTTTCAACGTGGTCTGGGTCAGCTGGTGGACGCTGGTGATAGTGATGAAGATGACATTACACATGGACTCACCGGAGACCTCGATCGTGTTTCCCTTCTTATGCTCGATTCCGAACCCATAGAGCCTGAAACGGTGCAGGACCGAGAACGTCTAGAGTGGCAGACTATGCTCGCCTCTGTACTTTCTGGAGACGTGCTGAAGTCCGAGAAATTCAGGATCGCTACAGCGTTGGAGACGTCTGGAGACGAGCAGAGCCACTTGCATTCCAATATTTGGTTAGGTTTACGAGCCAAATTGCGAGGCAGATCAGAAGAGGAGGAGAGGAAGAGTCTCGAAGAGCGCAGGTTGCGCATTGTCGACCCCGTAATCAATGAGATTCTCACATTTCGTGTCAATACAGGGGATGCATCTGAAGATCCACACTCAAATGCACTCAAACAAGTCAACGCCGCTTTACACCATTTGGATGTCGCAATTTCGCTTTACCCATGTATCAAAGCTTTCCTAGTTGAGAAGCCTGCCGCCCAATCCAATGAATTTCAAGCCCGGTGCGATACACTCAATTCGTGGTCTACCTTACTGACGGCTCTGCGACATGAGTTGGATCTCCTTCGCCGTTGGACGGGAAGCGATACGCTTGACGTTACCGAAGCAATTACCGAGTCTGACGATGGCATTTCCAATGGCAACCAGCAATTAGGGGGAAAGAACCCAGATGCTACGACTTTCATTGACAGATTATTAAAGGAAGAGAATGTGCAGAGAGAGTTTGAGAAGGGTTCGATGACCACAATCCACGCCCTTGTTGGGACTGCCCGTGACACACAAGTGAATCTTTCCCATCTTTTCAGACAGATGAATCTCCCGACCCTCGAGAAAGTGCTGGTTCCCCTCGTGTCATTCGCGACAAACCTTGCCCAGTCCCTCCTACGTGTTCGTTTAAATTATGCTCAAAAGCTAAAAGATCCAGAAGTCTTGATTATAGACCAGATGTCTGAAGACATCAAGGTCAAGATCGGGTTTGCATGCACGTTGAAAAGACACTACGAGGCATTTCTAGCTCCAGATCCGGGTGGCAACTGGAACCTACCACCTTGCATTAGTGCTGATTACGATCGAGTCATCCTTGAGGCGTTGGCATTTTTTTTTAAACTTATACATTGGAAACTCAAAAGCGGTGTTAAAGCTATATACTTCAAAGAGACGGATGTCATCGAAGCACAGTGGGCTACTTTCAATGATGTCGGCCTTACTGTTGTTGGGGGGACTTCAGTAGTTGCCGAACAGCTTTGGTATGTTTTTATCTCTATGTACCGCGCATAGCCTTATGTCTTGTTTAGTGCTCTCACAAATAAACTTATGGTCCGAGTCACCAACTATTTCGATACTCAGATCCGAATACCTTCAGGAGGAGGCAAGGCTTTCGGCCGCAAGAATGGCTTTCGAGATCATGCACCTAGTTCACCTTCTCAGTACAAATCAAATTCCACATCAGAGCAGAAAATGAGTGACGAACAAATGGTCAGTTGGTACCGTAAGATTTTGGAAAGTGTACGAATCAGGTACCGGAAGTTGCAACGATTTGCGCGGTATGTGATCAAACAATCTGCGTATTTCAAGCAGCTGACGCATAAATAAGCGCACTAACACAGCGGTTCAGCAATTCCGCAGAATACACGCTGGAAGATGTGCCAGTCGAGCATTTGATAGCAGCCTTTGTGGAGACGGATCATTTCCTTGTCTATACACAAACTTTCGAAGAGGATGGCGTATACATCGTTGCTCCTCCATCTCTACGAGACCACCCAGCAGCTATATCTCGCATCCTCATGGAAGCGTTCCACATCAACGAGTCTGATGAGGAAGTCAACATTTTGGAGGCTAAGGATGATGACAACGAACCTACCGAGTTCGTTGATTACCTTCTTGTCCTTTCGCCTCGGACTCAGTTCCTTTGGAACGGTCTCGTTTATATGTTGGAATTGCCAAAAATAGATCTGGATCTAAAAGATAACCGGCTTCGACTCATAGCAGATGGATCTCAGGGACGATTAGCGGCGGCGAAGCGTGAACTTGCCGAAATCTTCATGCCAGTAGATGAAGATGGTGAACTCCTCGAGGTACCCATGGGACAGTTGACTTGTATCACGGAGCAGCAGTCACACCTTCCTAATGTCAACAACGAACTGCGCAAGATTACTCGTGCCACAAACCGATTGGCTCAGTCGATTGTGGATTCCGTTCACCATGTGCGTGCGGCCCTGAAGAATGTACGTGGTTGCCAGGAGCTTCTAGAGAACTGGTACCTCTTTGCTTCCGAGCACGGACAACACGTGCAGAAGTACATGGATATGGCGACGCTTGTCAAATTCAACCAAATGTTGATTCGACTGGCAATTTCCTGGGTGGCCTTCATTTGCGACGATTGTGACCCAGATGATCAGATGACGTTCAAATGGGCCGTCAACGCACTCGAATTCACTCTCCATCGAACTAAATGGAACAATATCCTACAAATTCCGGATGACCAATTCGAAATGTTGCGTCAGAAGGTTGCAAGTTGCATGACTCTCCTTATTAGCCATTTCGACATCCTCGGCGCCCGTTCGATTCAGGAGGCGAATAAGGAACGAGAGAGACAGCAGGAAATTCGCCAACACCAGGCATCTAGCGCTCGCATGGATGAAGAAGACAATAATTTCTTCGACACAACGAGTAGTGAGGATGCTTTTGCCACATTCATAGATCCTGCCGTGCGCATGTTCTGGGAGAAAACATCTAAAGGTGTTAAGATTTTGGAAGTACAAAGGACGGAATTTGTGTCTAAAACCACTGTTGGCCGTGTGTTGGACGAAGAAAAGCTTGTCGATCGCTCACTGGTATCACTCGCCGGATCAAGCTCAAATGTATCAATACGTTGGCAACAGGGTCGTTTCATCGGTGCAGGTTCTTTCGGTTCAGTTTACCTGGCTGTCAACCTTGAAACAGGTTCGCTCATGGCGGTCAAAGAAATCAAGTATACCGAGCTCGCGGGGCTTCCCAATTTATATTCACAGATCAAAGAGGAATTGAACGTCATGGAGATGCTTCATCATCCCAACGTTGTCGAGTATTATGGTATCGAAGTTCATCGGGACAAAGTGTATATCTTCGAGGAGTATTGTCAAGGAGGGAGTTTGGCTTCCCTGCTGGAACATGGCCGCATCGAAGACGAAGGTCTTATCCAGGTCTATACCATGCAAATGCTTGAGGGTTTAGCATATCTCCACTCAAAAGGGGTTGTCCATCGTGATGTGAAGCCAGATAGTAAGATTGTTCCCCAGACTTTATCTCTCTTCTAATCATATTCCCCGATAGACATCCTCTTGGACCATATGGGTGTGATCAAATTTGTAGATTTTGGTGCAGCAAAAATTCTTGCCAAAAATCAGCGTTCAATCCAGCGATCGCGACGACTCTCAGACAGCATATCTACCTTGGGTCAATTAGGTGGAGGGCTAGGAATGAATAACAGCCTCACAGGGACACCGATGTACATGTCTCCTGAAATCATCCGGAACAACAAGCGGGGCAGGCAAGGGGCTATGGATATTTGGTCTATGGGTTGTGTCGTCCTCGAATGTGCGACAGGTAAAAAGCCGTGGAGCAATCTCGACAACGAATGGTGTGTTTCTTACGCAATGCCGTCTCGATTGTATATTTATTTAATCTTATAAGGGCGATCATGTTTCACATCGGAGTTGCTACTCAGCATCCTCCATTACCGGAACCAGGCCAACTCAGTGAAGAAGGGATCAACTTCATCAAGCAATGCTTGACCATCGATCCAATGTTACGACCTCCTGCCACCGAACTTATTGACCAACCTTGGATGCTGGACTTCCGCGAAGCACTTCTTAGTTATGAAGAAGTCGAGATGCAAACCAGCCCACCAGTGCATGTGGAAGATGGCTTCGAGGCAGCATCAGTTGCTCGTCAGGCAGCCATTATGCGTGAGAAAGAAGTTCAGGCGATCAGATCTTCATCCCCAGCATTATCCCCTACTGACATCATGAGCCCCCGTCAATCGTCTTTACGAGAGATATCTCAGGTTCGCATCTGAGCTCTATACAAGTAGTATATCATTTTGTAGCCTATAGTTATTGCCACAGAAACAAGCTGTATGTTTGAACCACAAAAGAACGAGTGGTCGGACCGCCCAGCGGTCTCATTGAAGTACCATTTTATACATAATCCGAGTCCGATTCTATCACTCAACCATCTGAGCGAACCAACCTAGTGTCAGAGTGTCCGGACCTGCTATATGACTCAATGGTAGACGAAGAACCGTGTTCGGCGCTACTAATATGGCTGTTCAGGCTGACAATGCTACCTGAACGTGCAAGCAAACGCACTTCCGAGTGATTTGACAGATACGAGGGTAGACGTAAATGAGCGGTGAGTGGTCGAAGGACTGTTTGGGACTCGATAGGCTCCGACGACGAAGTAAGAAGCCTGGAACCCATTGGTTGCGAATGAGTAGATGGGGGCACTTCCTCTCCGGAACCGAATGCCACAGAAAATGTTCGGATGGGCTGATGCGCAGGAGGGAAGTCAATCTTCTCGACGTCCGAAGGATTGAAAGTTTCAAAATCTGGCCCGAGTATAGGCTGCTGCGTGTTCACTAGACAAGAGTTAATGGTTAACTAAACCCGTTAGCATCAACCTAACTCACGATATCGGGGCAAGCCTTTTCCAAAGCCGAGAAGACATATTCCACCACAAAAGAGGGTAGCTATGGTGAGGAACAGAGAAGAGCACACAATCGCGCTGAAGAAGCCCCATTCTACAAATGTCCAGTGGAAAGTGGTCGATGCGAACATGGCTCCCCATCCTACTAGATATCCGCAAGATAAGCCGAGGAAGATCCACATGGGAATTTTCAGTTCTCGCCGGGAAGAGAACCAACCCTATCAGCGAAATAAAGTCACCAGGTTAAGTCCAACATGATATGGAGAACTCACCAGCGTTAACCAGGGTATAAGCAACTAATATTTGTGCTTGCATAAAATGAAGGACTTGAATGAGAGGGTTTACGCTTACCACCAACACGAGAATTAGCACGGCCTTGTAAACCGCAGCTCTGGTAGCGAGACGACCGATTGAACCGTTGTACAATTGGTCAATCCACAGACCGATAGAAACAAGCACGAAGAATAGATCGAGTTGTATCGTAATAGCCAGGATGAGGACAACAGTGTATTGACGATTGATTTGGACCGAAGCCCCGATTCGCTTGAAGGTCCTCCATCCAAATGCCTATCACAAATATCAGTGTAAGAAGGACTTTTATGGGATTCCCAAAGGAACCTTCATAAGCCGCCAAGATAAGAACGTAGCAGCAACAAGAGCTACAATATTTAGAACCAGGCCCACTATTTGTACATTGATTCGGGGCTTCCAGAAGGTGGGTAATAGGTCGAGAGGCTTGCAAGCTCCTTGAGTCGTCAGATGCGCAAATTTCTTACTGAAGGTATTAATATTGCTGATCTGGAAGCCAGACCATCCTGTAAAGTCTGCCTAAAGTAACTTGAATACGGATTTTGCCGAACCCACGAACCTATTGCGAGCATATGCGTGAGTAGTGATGCCAGCACATGCGGGATGGATTCATTCAAGAGCTAGAATCGTGACATTGAGTCCAAACGAGTCATCGTTTCTAGATCTATCTCAGTGCTCACAGCAACGACAGACATTCCGAGAACCCATATCTGAAAAGCGGTGAAAACTGCGTCTTCCCGTTTGTTATCTTCCAACCTGGAGATCTGCTTGTCAGATTTTGCGATCGAGCTGCAAAAACACATTACCAACGTGGTAATAGGCCAGTTCAAAACCCACAAACAGGTCTTATCCACGACAACTTCATTGTTTGTGAGCCCTAAAGCGTAGATTTTGACTGTTATTTCTCCTGACGTGTTCATGGGCTGGTCGTTACGCTTGTCGAACTGCTAGTCAAGTATAAGTATATGAGTGACAAGGAACGAAGTAAAGTAAACCGGCCTCGGTGGGCTCATCAAAGCCATTACCCACATCCACGCGCGTAGGTATTGGCAATGGAGAAGTGTCGGAGACAGAAGGCCAACTCGAGGTCTGAGTCGTAGAGGGGGTTGATACAAGAACGGTGGTAGTAGTGGTTGTTCGTAACTGAAATTCAGAGAAAGACGGTGTAAGGGTTGGCGACACTGATCTTGGTTCGGAAACCGGCAGTGATGAGCTAACGCGGGATATGGAAGAGCTGAATGTCGAAGATGAAGTGACATCAAGAACGGGAGAAGAGGATACCGTTGTTGCTTTGTTCGCACTGCCAGTCATAGAATATTGGGTGTCGTTCGCAGGTGTTCCATCCCAGATTACTTCGCATGATGTAGCACTGATGGAATTCGGAACGAAGTCACACAGCCGAAGGTCATCGCCATTATAGACCATGAAACCATTTGCAGTGGCATTTCCTTGCTGGACAATATTTTTTAAAAACATCGCAGCTTGGATGTCGAAAGAAAACGCCTTCGCTTGCAAGGAAACCTGAACTATGGCATGCACAATAGAGAAGATAAAGTACCAGATAGTTAATCTGGACAAAGTAAGTCGTTCCCACTTGTGTGTGTCAGACAGATTAATTGTTACACGTAGGGGAGACCAAGATGCTCACAAAGAGTTTTAGCTTGGCAGGAAGAGGAAAATACACCCAGAGTTGCTTGACTTTCATGATGTAAAACCTTTTGACAATGGTTTCAGAACATATTCGATACTAGGCCTGCATTATAGATAGTCTGACCTGAGAAACGAAACCGAGAGACCTGAAATGAATTAAAGTGCCCCCGGGGCGAAGAACGGCGACCAGGTGAGTTCAGGGCCACACCAATAAACTAGAGGGCTTGAAAGAAAGTAGTAAGACAAAGACAAGAGGCTTGGAGACGAGAAAGTCGGTATCTATTGCCATCATCATGTATTAGGCTATTAGCGACTCGAACGGGAGGTTGCTACCGCGATGGCGATGCCATCTAAAAACATTCGTGACAAAGAGTTGAAGTTGGAAAGGACTCATCAGAAGGATCAGCGTTGTCAACCGTCGCCATACCGTCCGACGGCCCACATTGTTACCATGACGATCAGTTTAAAAATCTGCGCACACAACTATACACACACAATTAAGTACACGAGGACTCTACAGTGGCCAATACAAAAAACTCCGTAGTCGATACATGTATTCATCCCCTCACACATGATACCAATGTCTGCTACCGAGGAACAATGAAGTTCCAAGTTCTTCTCTGTCACTCCGAGGTCCACTCAAAAGTCGAGAGTCGAGATCAGACCGTCTAACGATAAACTTCTCGTCTTGTAGATATTGTAATAAATCGTTCGTCTCCTGCCTATCGTATACAGATCGTAGTCTCCACCGCAGGTCAGACTTAGAATTAAATCGTGAGTACATCGCGCCTCATTCGACATCTGGTCACACATACCTGAGTGATTCCAGGTCTGAAAACGACAAGTCCGGTAACGGCTCTGAGGCCTGCTTCCCAAACATCAGTCATTCGCATTCCTTTGATATCCACCCAGCGTCTTGGAAATATTCTGGTTAATGGCTGCTCGCGTACAACTACGGTCCACGAGCACAAATGGACTGCAGAGACAAGGACAATAGATAGATATCCCGTCCAGAACACTAGTGGAATGGATCCTTTACACATCCTGTCCACGAGCGAGAATATATCAACTCCTGATGGCGGATCGATATATGACTGTCAACCTGTGTTCAACATACAAGTCGCCATCTTTGTTGTATGTACATACCAGGAGTTGATCCTTAGGAATACCGGAAGAACCAATGCCACCTAAAGCCTTGATCAAGATATTCGTAGCCTCCTGCTCACGTTGATCAATAGATGAAACAAAAGCCGCGTATTCTTGATCGAGGCAAGCCTGGCAATCGA
This sequence comes from Sarcodon aspratus, assembly GCA_003313825.1. Classification (NCBI taxonomy): domain Eukaryota; kingdom Fungi; phylum Basidiomycota; class Agaricomycetes; order Thelephorales; family Thelephoraceae; genus Sarcodon; species Sarcodon aspratus. The sequence continues at coordinate 7,761 of QLOR01004371.1, read as the reverse complement.
CTACCCCAGTCGATCCTCGCCTGCAGCAAGCAGGCTCGTTTGCAGCCGTCATTCCGTGGGTTGCACCCTGCGAATCTTCTGGATGAGGTGTCTCAAACAGAGGACGAGGAGACATGTCTGAGCCACCGGACCACATATCCATCCATGAAAGATCGCGAATACGAATTTGAATGCTAGTTTCAATGTCATCGTCATCTGCATCGCGAAGCTGAACAACTTGACAAGCTCGGATTAAGTAGATAGAGCTCACCCGCTTTCTTGCTGTTCCATTCGATAGCTGAACGAGCAGCTTGAGCCTGGGATGTGTCGATTTCAAAGCCAACCTAATGCAATGTAATGAGAATCGATTTATAATGAATTTTGCCCAGTACCTTGTCCTCAGATACTAATTCGACCAATGCGGCCATATCACCATCTAAAGCGAGCAATGGCCACTCTCGCCAACCCTCCTCTTCTACATCTTGTTCTTCCATGGCCAATTCTTCCAGAGACGAAGCATCTTGGAAAAGTTCCTTCGACAGAGAGGACCCCATCGCGTTCAGGTTTCTGAATACATTGAGATCGACTCGAAAACTATTTTTACGAAAGACTCACGTGTCAGATATTTTCAAAGTCCTCCCCGGCTTCGCCTTATGCTGATCACGCACAAGCTTTGATAAGACACCTCTATTTAACAGATTGATGGTAGTCGTCGAGATTTGTTCTTCTCCGATACGATGTAATAGACGAGCGCCTGCTTCCTGCCCATAGGAATCGTTTGGAGTGCCAAGCACCATCTAGAATCTAATATTGAGCGTAGCCCCCTGATGGCCCAGGTACACACTAACCTTTACTGCAGCCTCTGCAACGTGCAACGACTCAGATTCATAGGTAGGAACAGACAAAATGAATTCATCAACGGAGACAAACGCTTGACAAAACATTTGCCTTTCGCGACCTTCCTCTGTGACAGTAGTCCACACAAAATCCCAAGGCGGAGCAACGGGTCGTTTGTCGACGATATCATAGTTACGTAGAAGTTGGTCCAGCGTAGATGGTAGTTGTACAGGAGATCGGACGTCTGATTGGGAGAAACCAGCACGCCTAAGAAACCACACTAGTCAGGAAGCTCGCGGGCACAATGGGTACGGAGACTCACAGAGATGATTTGTCAACGTGGGCACGAAGGAATTTCAAGTGTTTGACCAGATCAAAATTGGAGACACTCGAGGGTTCAGGATCTGGAAGAAGATGTGTCCCCGTATGCTGCATCCAAAGATCATACCATCTATCTTCCAATCGGCGTAAATATGATTCCACGCCAGGCTCCTTGCTTAGCCGATCGACCCGCTGCCTGACAGAATTTCTAGGAAGGCTAGGAAATACCTGTTCAGCAGCAGCCCACTCCATTCGTTGACCAGAACGACATCGAGCTTTGATGATCGCAGACGTATCCTTCGCAAGTTCATCATAATCTCGATTCCAGCTAAACCTGCCTCGTCTCTTTTTTTGCGAGGTTTCTTCTGCAACGGAAAGTTAGTCGCGATATTGATGACACACTGCGAATACGTACCATCCTCATTTTTCTTTGAGCCTTTCTTCTCGGACGACAGTTGAGGGCCTTGCTGGGCGATCAGTTCATCGACACTCTTCTCAGAGGAGTTGACAACAGCCGGCGGAACATGACTGGGCACAACTGACGGCATCGCAGCTGAAGCGGGGGCACTTGTCGATAAAACCTTGGATGTAGCGAGATTGACTTCACGAATAGCGTGGGTAATATCGTGTTCCCACTTCTGCGATTCTCGCACAGACGCCGCCTTCATGTATTCATCGCGAATACGTTTGAGGCGGGACGAGAGGGCTTTTTTTATAGGCTCTGGATGGAGCTGAGCGACGAGAGCGTCCCATTCCTGTTGTCTTTGTAGTTTGCGCTCGGCAGCCTTTTTGGCTAGGGATGCCTTGTCGTTTTTGGCCTGCACTGGCACGCTGCCTCGTTTAGCTCGAAGTCGTGCCTTTTTCAACTCTCTCACTCGCTTGTCTTGAGATCCGGTGTAGAACTGTCTGATGACCTGCTCAGGAGCATTGATCACCCACGCCATGGACTTAATGCGAGCAGTGCCTTCATCTCCGTCTGACAAAGGATTCGAGTCAACAAACTTCCGCAGATAACGTTCTTGATACCAAGACAACGCGTATGACGATCTCCACGACATAGATCTTCGCAACGACTGGCCTATGGTAGACTCTCCCTCAGACACGGTTATAGGGACTCCGTCAAAAGAAGCCTGTACCGACGTTGCAAACTTGGAATCTAGACATGCTTTGCGAAGGTCCTCCCAGTAGGTTAACCCATCTGCGTGGGATGAAATAGGCACGTCTTTCCATGCTGGAGCGGCAGTATCTGATAGAGCCCAGAGGAAGATGGGGGCATCGACATTGAACTTCCAGTAAACAGGAGCTGTGGCCGTCTTGGTGGATGACCACATTTCTGGTGGGAAGGTTTCGAACGCGTCAGGGTGAGTCTCGTATTGCGCACATGTGATCTCTGGAGTTGCAGACTGCGAGGGTTTGAGAGCAATTACGAGTTTAAACGCGCAAAGAAGCTCCAGAATTTCCAGCAATCGCGTTCGGCTTCTCGAGCTCCCAATACCAAGCCCGGAGTAGATGCTAGCTGGAAGGTCCTTGAGCAAGGTCTGCCTACCTTGCTCCTCTTGGAAAAGTTCGTCTAACTCATCTAGGCGCACCGAAGTAGATAGCAATCCACAATAAGTTGCTATAGATATATCTCGCAGGAAGTAAGTGAGATGAACTATTCGCTGTTCCAGGGAGACCATACGGGGACGAGTCGAGCTTATCTGGAAATGGTCCAACATGACAAGGTGAAGTTCACGTGCTCGAGCTACCCTGCCCATCAAGTACCCATATGACTGTGAAACTGTCGTACTTTCCCGCTGGAGGATATCTCGAATGGTAGCATCGTCGTGAGAAAATATCTGGGTAGCCCGTTTAACGTTCTTTCTCCACCGTTCATGATCTATATCGGAAGTACGATTCATTTGGACGGTTTCAATCAAAGAAACCGAAGGGGGTGGATGAACACCATTTCCGTTAAATTCTGCGTCCAAGTCGACCGTTTTTATCTTTGTATAAATATCCCCAGACGATGAGCTTTTGCTTATTCTGGATAGAAACTCGTTGACTTTTTCTTGCTCCATATCAAAAACATAAGCGATAGTGATCGGTCTGCTAGCTCCAGTCGCCGTGCACAATGAAGTCTTGATAACTTTGATCCGACCGTCGCTTTCGAGTTTCTGTATGGCTGCATCAACGGTTCGCCTATCAAGTCTGGACCCATTTGGCGCGCTAGTTGGTTCCCCGGCTTTTGTGAGTGTTTCGATCAAGGCTATATGCGCATCTAAGAATTCTTTCACGTTCACAACAGTGATCCCGCCAAATCCTTGTATTACATGGAATAGCTCGTTGTCTCGTCGTAAATGAGAAACGTTAGTCTTCCGTGGCCCAGGCTTGGCCCGCTTTGCAGGTGGCTGCATTTCAATATCATCCGGGGGTCGTTTTCCTGGGGTGTCAGTCTTGGTAATAGCGGCGGGGTCCTAAGACATGGTTTTAAATCCAGAAGATTACGCCGCTAGAAATATATGGATCCTTACGGTTGATCTCTGGTCGCTCTGCTCCTGACGGACTTGCTCTAACGCAGATGTGAGAGGGTCTGTCCTTGGACTCTGCTGTACTGGGTCCACAGAACGTCTTGTAGATTTAGTGGTCGTCTTGTCCAGACGTTCGGGCAATGTAGACGAAGTCACTTGGATATCCTCTATGTTGTGGGTGTTGTCCTTGGGTGGTTCTGGCGTTAGAGAAGATCCTGGCAATGTGGGTGCGGAGGTATGAATGGATAATTCTTCCACGAGCTGAACGTCAGGTCTGTCGGTTTGATTTCCCCCATGCTGACGAAGTGGATCTAGAGGATTGAAATCGACTTCGCCTCTGTGGTCGTTTATTGGTAAGGTTGTGTCTGGTTCCCTCGTCGACTCTCCTAGACTGTTTGGGGCATCTTCGGTAGCACCTTCAGCATCAGGGCTCGGGGGTGACCTCTGCTGCGACGGATGTCGACTTTCTTGGGGGCATGGCCCTGCCTCATCCTCATTGTTAGATTTCTTCCGAGCACGCGCCCGTTTCTTTGGAATAGCTTTCGTTTGTTCGACTTCTGTTTTCCTCTTTTTTGCAGGAGGCTGTTCCATGTTATTCGTGTCATCTTCGATATCCTCACTTTCTTCCTGCTTTCTTTTTTTGCGTTTCCCTTCTCCAGCAACGGATGCTACTTTCTTGAGTTTGGGAGTCTGGTTTTTTCTTGGTCTTCCTTTCTTGACTGTGCCATCCTCCAGAATGGGATTTGTCACCTTGCGTTTCCTAGCCTTGTGCTTGTTCTCCTGGTCCCTGAAAGTGTCCTGGTAATTGATTAGTTGGTCATGGGACTTGTAGAACAGTTCCGGAGCAACTTCAAGGAAACCGCCAGCTTTTGATAGATCGACAGATGAATATGATTCAGATGTGTCATCCAGCTTCTCTTTTTCGAGTAGCGCTCGATAGGCTTGATATATATAATATCGATGTCGGCGTTCACGACCATGTGTTTCGGTAACCGCTACGACACCAAGATCGAGGAGGTGTAAAGGAGGAGGGTCCTTCTCAAGACGTTGCAGAAGGAGTTCAATCGTGCGACGATCGAAGCTACGTAGTTGTTGAGATATTTCCTATGACCACAATCAGGCCTGATTCATAGATAGCAGGTAATGGTACCAACGCTAAGAGTCATCCCCCTCGAGCCAGCGTCACACAGAAGATCAATGATTTGTTTGTGGATCACGATATTCGCCTTCAAGCGACATCCTCCATATGTGTCGGTCTTCCCAGCTGTAACAGTTGACACAATGCCTTGGAATTCCTCAACGTCTTCTTCTACATCATTGCCATCCACGTCCGTTTCTGCTGGAAGAACAACTATACCATCCCTTTCCGGATCTTGTTTGTGGCTGCCATCCTTACTGACAAGACGGATGCACTGAACTTTGCCACTTGCATATCGTTTCGTGTTAGCGCTCGGAACAAGGATCTTCTCAATGATACCTTCCTTCACGAGTTCAGCAAGACGGACGGCAAAAAAACGGCGGTCAGTTTTGGTTGGACGTTCGAACCCCTAGTGTCGTCTTTGTAATTGGGCACACGGCTGTTGAGATATAGGAATGACGTACGAGCGTGATCAACAAATTCTGAGACGGGTGTGTATAGTTAGCAGAACTGTTGAGCAATTTGATGATCCGCCCGCGAAGGAGAGGAAGACTTGATAGATGCCGTGAATCAATTGGATCAAATTTTGCTTTGGATGGATCGCCTTGAAGACCCTCGGTATTACTAGTATCCTCCAGAAGCGTGCTATGTTCCACAGCTTCCTCGTCTCGTACACTTTTCCAGAAAATGCTTCTCTCATAAAAGTGTTTGTGCATACAAAAATGTGTGCCCACCCCAGCCTGCCTTATCTTGACCCTATCTGATGATAAGGACACCAATTAATGATATACGCAAGCAAACTTACACGAGATCCAAAGATTCGAGTTGTTTAACGAGATAAAAGCAAGTTTTTTGGTCGTAGCCTGTCTTTTTCCCTAGTTCGACGACGCTGATACCTTTTTCACGTCCACGAGTTATGAGTTGGAGAGCCGTATAAACCATGGGTGTCAATTTTGATGGCTAGGCAGGTTTAGATACCATAATATATCCAGACGTAGAATGCTTACCCGTATATGAGAACCTGTAATAGCAGCGAAGGATGTCTTCGGGTCCACAGAGATCCTGAGGCTATTGCAATATTCCCGTTTTAAATCGTCCAAGGATCGAACTGCTGCATCTGGTACGATACTCAAAGTGACCGGGGACTCTTCGACAGATGACTCTGTCTTCTTCGTGGCTTTCTTCTGAGCACTCATCTGGGGCGCAACATAGACTTCTGTATGTTCGCCCGGAGGTAGAACACCGACGCGAACAGTCGGTTCTTGAACGATGACGGACCAAATAAAAGCACAATAAGCATCGTCTACGTTCTGTGCTTTTGTCTTGTGGTAAAAGTCTTTGATGAAGTTCTCGAGATGAGAGACACTGCATCCTGTTTGTGATAGTTAGTCTTCATTACACGCGTCATGGTAAGAGCGAAAAAAAAGATAGACAGGAGCGAGGTTCGAACCTTGACCGTGAAGGTTTGAAACCAGCTTCTATCGCGTCCTGTCGTCGCAAAGCGTTCATATAGACATAGAACTAACCTAGATCACCTTCAAAGGAGAGTTCGCGAACAATGTGGTGCACCAGATCATCCATGACAGCAAGCTACGATTATCGGCTTTCCCAACGCTGTGGTGTCGCAAGCGACGATGAATCCGCAACGAGTACCAGTAAAAAGCTAACAAACAGAGTCGATTGATAGTATATTCAACCGGTACTTTCTCTTTTCTGGTTTTGTCGTGTTTTCCGTTCGGGAGACTTGAGATCTGGTGGGCTGAACTCAATATTGTCAAGTGTGACTATCGTAGTGATCAAGTGCAAAGTACGCATTAGTAAGCTTGGGCGTTGATTGGTCCGTAGTAATATATTCAACTACATTAAAAACGACAAATTGGGGGATCTAGCAAGGTGTACCGACCGAGTGTAGCGCTGTAAGTAGAGCCCTACAATTTTTCGTTGATATAGTATTATTCATAATTATCATCTATCCGCTCCTATCGCAACCACCTCCTGCAGAAAAGACATGAATAGAATGGGGGACGTTATTCATGACATTGGCTGCTGGTCTTTTGTCTCCCACATCCTAGTCAGTACATCCGTAAACGCCATCTTTCCCAGCTGTGCATTCTGTGCGAATCTATCTGCCAGCCAAGTCTCTAGGTTATCACCAACTGTCCTCCACATGCGCATCCGTGATTGGATTTCCGCAGATTGTGAGAACGCTGTCTGCCCATTGGGTGACGGCACGTAGTTTATACGTTCCAAACATGTTGCGAATTGTGAGAGCGACAGGTTGACGGAAGTGAATGTGGCAGTTTGGGATACTGGGTCTATGAACGATACTTCTCGCACAAATGCGTCTTCCGAGCCACCGAAGAACTAAGTTCAAGTTCAAAATCTGTCTCTGTAACTCGTGTGACCAAACTCGCCTTTAAAATCCAGACTGGTGTCTTTTGCTTGCAACCAAGGATCCTTTCTGTCCGAACGATCCCGGTTTTCGGGTCGACAGAACGGTCAACGGTATCAACGGTGAGGACGTGAGCACAATGTGGATTTGGGTACTTGTGCCACATTCCAATCAGGACGTGAGACCATGGATGACTGTCGCACGAGCAAAGGCATGAGTGTATTATCAACGACCAAGACTTGCAAAGACCCACTTGTACATGAACGACGTAGAGAAGTAATGCATGTTGGAATGTGGAGGGGTTTTGAGCAACGCTGCTACTGCGATGCAGGTGAGAGGTGTTGGAGTCTATGTATGATCTATGGAGAAAAAGTGCACCCGCCGCGCCCCCTGGGGAAAAAAACGGATTATCACGTGGCTCAACCCACAATGACCCTCCGTCACGTCAGCATTGCAAAAGTCAAGTCACGCAGTCAATGACTGTGACTCCCAGTCGTTCAGACTTTCCAGAAAGTGACTTTCTGGACTAGTCAGTGACTAAATGACCAACGAATTGACCGTGACTTTGACTAGTTCCAGAGGTC
>QLOR01004368.1:0-36495 GCA_003313825.1 Sarcodon aspratus | reverse complement strand
GATTCACCCAGGATTTCGACCACAAGGAGACACTCTCTCCGACATCACCTCGCTATGGTTCTCAGTCCCTATCATTTAATATTCCTACAACGTCTTAGCATACTTACAACATATTAATGTCCTTACAACGCCTTAGCATCCTTACGGCGCCTTAGTTACCTCTCAATTCCTTAGTGTTCTTGCGACTCTTAGTTCCAGATATTTTTAAGTACATATTAAGGCCGAGACTTGGCTTAGATGGCTTAACCGTCTTAAAAATAATTTAAGCCAATTAAGTCGCTTTAAGAAAATTTTGATTTTCCTGATGTCGAGGTTCTTCAACTTGGCCAGTCCTTCCATGACGTTCGATGTCAGCTGATAATAAGGGAGGACTATCTCTCTCAGGTTGAGAAACCCGGCGACAACCTCGACGAGGTTCTGAACCGAAGTATCGTACAGTCGCAAGTCCAAAAACGTGACATTTGGTATTCTTCTAGCAACGTCTGTATGATGACTCAGGGATGGGTCAGCATACGTGGTATACTGAGTCACCCCAGTATGCATGAACAGCACGGAAAACTTTCTCCGCTCTGCGTCTGCCGCCAACCAAGTGAATGAACATAGATTGGGGAGAATCTTGAACGAGATGCGGGTTCGCGCAATTTCCTGCAGCGCAGTGAGACAAACTTTGTACAACCCGTCGTCGTCCAAAGAGAGTCGTCTCACTCGATAAGCATAATGAGAGAAACGCTGCCAATCGTCGAGGGTGATGGGTCTCAGGAGAATCTAAGATCGCTCGTATAGCATAAAATATAGGGGGCAAAAGGCAAGTGGACTGACCAACCGACAGCCTGCACGCTCAGTGGGAGCCAAAAGATTGAGCAAACGACCGAAACGATCTACGTCGCGCCATAGGAGGTCAAGCGCTATTTCTGACCAAAATTTACAGACTTGGGCATTTCTTGCGTTGGAGTCAGGTTCGAGGAAGCTAAATACGACTTCCATCAATTCTCTGATAAGAGAGAAGCGTTGGGATACCGCATTCAGCGGTTCGGACATGGTAAGAAAAATATGGAGGAACTGGATCGTAGAGGCGATTCGTAGAAGCAGTCGGCCACCAGCTGTGCCACAATTCCACCTAGCCATGTGATCACACCGTTGTCGTAGACTTTGCTATTGCTAAACCTCCTGCTCGAACGCATCTTCCCATCCCGCATACTCATGGTCGTCTCCCTTGTCGCTTCCTTCTTCTCCCTCAAAGTCCCCTCCTAATGGCTTGATTCCAGCTGGCTCTCCCACACCACCCCCTCCTTCCTCTACCAACATCATGCCCTCACCGTCGCTCTTATCATCAAATGTATATAATCCTCCGTCATCTTTATCATCTCCTTCACCAGCCACAGATTTAAAAATATCATCTAGAGCATCATAGTTGATTCTCTTGCTATACTTCGGGTTCTTCTTGAGCAAGTTGCGCACAGATTCTGCTGCTGTGCTCCCATGAGGCGTCGATGCATCTCTAGGTTTGTTGCTCATCTTACGACGCTAAAGAAACATGATCCACTGAATTCAAAAGGTTTCGACTCCACCGAGGTACGAACCTTGCGACTCTTGGCTTCCTTACCCTCACCTGACTCGGCTTGTTCCGCTTTTGCTATGCGTAACAGACCGTTTGGCAAATACACATATGCAATGGCGGTCGAGGCTTACCTGCAATACCTTCTAAATACTCCTTGTTCATTTCAACCCACACTCTTTCTTTGATTTTCACTTCGTCCTCGGTTAGGATGAATTCGTCAAGTTCTGCATCATCCAAGCCTCCAAGTTCATCATCAAAAGTCCGAGCAGCAAGCCGCCGCTGCTCAGCTTCGTCTAAGGCCTCCAACATCTGCATTCCATTTGGTTGTTCTAGAAAGGACGAAACTTCACTCGTGACCGCTTCGTTTACAACCTGATCTAAAGGCGACGGGGCTGACTGATCTACTGATGGAAGAAGAGCAGGATCGATGTTAGACATTTCCACCTCGGGTAAGAATAGTGGAGCAGGCTCAACGGTCCCTGCCAAGATCCCAGTGTTGAAAAGAGCGGGGTCGATTGTTGAACATGATTGTAGTGGAGAACCTGGTTCTTCTTGAGCCTGGATCTCCTGCTCCATCTCTTCTTCAGCATCGTCCGAATGACGACCTCGTTTTCGCTTTTTAACCCTCTTTTCCTTTCTTTTCTTTGCCTTTTCTTCCTTTTCGTTCCCTTTTGTAAAAGCTGGAGGGTCAGCTTCTTCCTCAAGCCACACTTGACGGAAATCTGCCAAAGTCAAACGTCCACTTGGAGTCTTACGGAATTCGTCCAACCGTTTCTTCAGTGTAGTATCAGCGATCTTGACAACTTGGACAATTTCTTCGATTGATCGTCTAAAGTTGTTCATCCGAGCTGCTAACAGAATGCATGCGCCACATATCCCAGCCGGTCGACGACCTTGAACCATCCAATCTCGATTAAAGCGGGAAACGAGCCGAGTTGCGTCCGCTGCGACCTGTTGAGTCTCTTCTCCGAATTCTAGCAGTGCAGCATAGCGATTGATGAACCAGGATGGATCAGCAAATGGGATACGGAGGTTCAAAGTTTGTACGAGTTGTAGGTAAGTATGGCCTAGTTCAAAGACATTAACCTGTACAACAATTCATACTCAAAAGAAATACAATGAAATACAGGTGATTCGTACCTGAAGCATGTCAGCAAAGTCGATCAACATGAATCGATTCTGGGTTGTCTGTTGTCTACAAGCAACATAGAGGCATACCCCGACCACTTGAAGACTCTTTCGACCCTTGGTGAATTTATGTTCGACAGCAAGCGTGTATGTTCGTATGGCAGCTGTAGCGATGGCTTCTGGTATCTTCATTGCTGATGCTACACTCTGTATTTTGCGTGAAGCTGCAAAAATACGAGATCGGATCAGAATGTAGAGTATTATAAAACAATGATTCCCATACCTGTAGCAATCGTCTGCTCTCTAGATTCTCCACCTCTCCTGTTACCCCAAGGTCCACCTAACTTTGCTCGTGCTTTCAGAGTATAAGCATCTACGAAGACGGGACGAGAGAGGGGGGAAATACATACTAGCTCCTTGTGCGACATAAGACCCTTGAACCATCGCAGCGCCAGTCGAGGTTTCCCCAAATGTCACCTCATTGACGATCGTGTTCTCTTCAACCACGGTACCGCAGTTTGTACAGAATCCATTCCCTGCGGCAATGTCATACTCTATAACGTTTTCTCCGCAATTGAAGCAGACAGGCATCTAAATGCAAAGCAAGGAAGTGATTAGATAAGTGAAGAACGAGAAGAAAAAAGAGACAATAAGGAACAAACTTTTCTTTTGTCAGATTAAGATATTAATAAGTTATCAATCCAAGGCCCCAGGTTTATAACCTGCCTTGTCCTAGAATTAACAATGACTTGGAAGTGGTGTGGAAGAAGTTGAGTCACAGCTGTTATTTCCGTCACGGCCCTGGCGCGATTCATGATTCAACTCGTCTGCCCGTACGACTACCATGGGTTATGCTTCACTTGCTCACCGCGTCTTATCTATCCCCGAGCTTTTAGAGCTCATATTTCTGCATCTTGACAGAGCATCGAACGCGTCTAATGCCTGTGTATGCAAGGCCTGGTCTCAAATAGCGCTCGACACCCTTTGGCGAGAAGTAGACGATATGCCTCGCTTGCTCTCCATCCTTTCTCCAATGAAACCTACCGCTGGTAGATTTGTACGTGGAACTCGCTGAATATACAGGTATAGTTAATTCTAAGCATTTGCAGCGATTCGAAAGAATGGTCAAACCGAGCGATTGGTCCAGGTTCTCTCATTACGCGCGTCGAGTGCGGCGGTTCTGCTACGACGATCAAATTGACGATAGACCGGTTTCGATAGGCGCTCTCGAAGAAATCGCTCAGACACGAACAACACTTAGTGTTCTCCCCAACTTGCGCGACCTCACATGGGTGACCGTGTCCCCCATGTTTCGACGCTTTTCCGTGTTGTTCATGAGCGAAACCGTCCAGTCGTTTTCTTTCCTTTTGGACTCTGACGATACATTTCCCTCCCAAACATTCTTTCAAGATATTGCATCTCGAATGCCGTTTCTCACACATTTGGATATGCGGATCAATCAACCTGCCAGGTTGATACAAACGGATTTCCTGAAACTTATCAGCGATCTCCCGAAGCTAGAAAAAGTCGTTCTGCCACTTTATTTTATAACCTCCAAAGTTATGGAAGGATTGTCCAGATTACAACATTTAGGCACGGTCCAATTCGAATTTCTGCCCTTGCAAGGAAGAGGAGAACAGGAAGACGTACAGTCCTTCTGTCCTATTCTAGCCGAAGGCGCTTTCCCGGCTTTATGGGATCTCTCCCTCAGCGTCCGCCTGGCTCATTTTACGACATTTATAAAATCGCCATTTGCGCCACGCTACCTGTCCTCAATATACGTTCACGCCATTTCCGTGGATGGAGAAGCCGCGGTCCATCAATTTTTCTCTGCCGTTGTGGAGAATTGTCCTCTAGTAGAAGCCGTCTACCTGGAATGTCTTCCCGGCCAAATTCTCAGCACTCAGTGGAACTTACCAGCATCCCAATTCGAGCCTCTAACCTTGAACACTCTGCAACCCCTCTCGGACTGTCCCAGACTAAGGAGTTTCGAACTGATATACCCAGCCCCCCTCATGTTAACGATGGACGATCTTGAAGAACTGACAAGTAAATGGTCTTCTTTGGAATCCGTCAGTCTTAACGCAGAGCCCGTCTTGGAAGTAAACGTGCGGTCCAGCCTGACCATACGCGCCGTCCTCCCATTCTTACGCAACTGCCCAAACCTGCGCAAACTAGGGCTTTTCGTTAACGCTACTACCGCGGACATACCATCACCCGCAGAAATACCCCAACCATTTACCAAATTGACAGAACTCTCTATGGGGGTATCAAGCATAGCGGAAGTCGGTCCAGTCGCTTTATTCCTCAGCCGGATATGTCCTGCTGGATGCTCTGTTAAGGCTGGAGTTACCTGGCCCTACTCGGAACAAGATTCTCCAGTGACTGCGGAATCGGCGCAGGTCATAGATAGATGGTGTAAGGTAAGCATTACGGATAACGCTTTCCTCAATTCGCTCATCTTATGCTCATCATCTTCCTGCCTTGTTAAACACCTTAGTTGTGGGATGAAGTGAATAAATACCTACCATTGCTCACAAAACTAAGGATGGAAGAACGAGAGACTAGGCGAGAGCTGCAAGAAGAAGTGGAAGATTTAAGAACCCGAAACAGGATTCTGATGGACAAGGCACAATTGGCTCTATCTGGTGACGGAGATGAATCCTGCGTTGTCGTATGAATCGTACACGAGGATATATATAAATATATGATTTGATTTGTGAGTTTGTATATGTGAGTCGTTATCGCTCTTTCGTGGTGCATATATTCTGACATCGATTCAAGTATTTCTATCTAGGCATTCCTGTCATCATAACCCACCGTCATTTGATTCAAATCTATTTCCGGCTCATACTGTAGTTTGTAATCTCCCAAACCTGATCGTGTAAAACCCACGACTGAGACCGATCAAGCCCAAGCTTTAGAATCCATACCAATCGTATGGGGAGCTTCATAGACACATGTATACGTTATAATTCAACACTTCAAGCTTCAAGACCCAACTTGGTTGGTTTACACGATACTCGGTGTACGAGATCCCACCCAAATATTATGTCGAGAAGACGTTTGTCGTGACAAGAAGATGGGACGGATTCGTTGGAGAGAACCGAACAGATGAGACGCTGTCGAAAGGCGGGGCCAATCATTCGAATTGTTCTATCTCGTGCAAAGTTACCAGTAAGAGTCCGAGTTTCAATCCGAAGATGAGATTTTCGAGGACCAAAAGCCCTTGCGGTGAATGGAACAGAAAGCGAATTGTAGCGGAAATCTGTTGTACTGGGTCAAGCTTGTGGTTCATTATCTTACAGTACATAATTTATCTGCTTGTTTATTTTACAACCTGGTTTTCAAATTCAATTCCCTCAACCACGTTAAAACTTCGTCGTTGACACGGTCCTTGGTCTGTACCGTCACCCAATGTCCAGCTTCGACCGAGATCACCTTCAGATTAGAAACAAGCTTATGTACCTCCTCTGCCGCTTGGGCAGGTGAAGTCGGATCGAGAACTCCCCTGATAAACAGGACAGGGAGGTCATCTCTGAGCCGAACCGGTAGATTACCGGCTAGATAAAAATTCAATGTTAATCGAGAAAAAAGAAGAGATGAATAGCAAGAATGAACCTTTCTCTTCTTCGAAACGCAGTTTGGTCGTGCGATAATAAGATAATGGCCCATGTATAGTGTCGTATTGTGAAATATAATAACTCAGTTCCTGCGTTTGATTGTCAATAACGTACTATGATATACAGCGATGTAAATTGTCACCTCATCCGACAAAAGACCGACGATGTCTTTTTCATTAAGTGGAGTCTCTCCTATGATGTAGGATCTCAATACTCCTTTTTTCACAACATCCGCCGGACCACGAAGACGAACAAGAAGCTTGAAGAGGGTTCTGACCTGATTATTGTATGATTGAAGGAACCGTGTCAGAATTTAGAAAAGCTTTGGGCTCACGTTGGCTTCTATTTCTTTGGTCGAGTACTCTTCCGCGAAATAGAGCTGATAGCCATATCCTGGGACACGTTTCACGATCTGTTCTAGTGATATGTATTGGGGCATCGGAGATGTGAAGGCAACGCTAAGTCTGGACAAGAAGGTTAGGCAGGCTAATTCCCCACGATAGGACTAAAATAAATAAAAACACATACATGGCCAAAGCGAGCAATCTATCCGGATGCCATAGAGCAAACCTCCCTACGGTATATGCCCCCCAATCATGACCGATTATTACCTGAGATAACGTGAGCGCAAGAAATCTAACAAGGATAAAACAGGCTGACCGCCTTTTGCACACCAATGAAGTCTAAGAGTGCAGCCAAGTCATCGGAGAGTTTCTTCGTAGTATATTCTGCCGGCCCGTGCGGTTTGTCCGTGCCTCCGTAGCCAAGCATGTCGGGAACAACTACACGATATCCAGCTTTGACCCAGGGTTTGATCTGGTTTCTCCAACCATACCTAAAATGGGGAGGCGAGGATTAGCAAGTAGTAGAGACGCGACTTGGAATGACCCAACCAGAGATCTGGAAAACCATGAACAAGGAGCATTGTGATGGTCTCTGCAGGATTGTAATCATCTGGTGTTTGGTCGACGAAGTGGTAAGATCGACCGGTGGAGAGTTTTTCTGTTCTGTGATTGAACGAGGCAAGATTAGAGGGATCCATGATGGGGTTGGACAAAAAGCTTGAAAGAACCAACCATTTTTATAAGACGCCTCGTTAGAGGGAGTTGAGATTTCCATCTGACGCGTGCTTAGACTATTTTGGCTAACATCAAGCACAAAGTAATTTCAGTGTATACTTCAATCTTCGTCAAATGAATAGAGCGGGGAAGGATTTCTAATGATTTCTTATGCAACTACAAACTTGACAATGCCTCCGCTGTCGTATCCAAATTAACTACGGTAAAATACGTAAATGTCCTAGATGGTGATACATATCGGATTACAGAGCCGTGAAGGAAAGGGATGATAGAACTACAAGACGAATATAGAAAAGATACAACCCATCAAAGGAGGTGCAAACAAAATCCCAAAGACCAATGCCATGATACTTCTAGTATGTCAGAGGCGCCTGATTCATCTGAGCCATCTGAAAGATCTCGAATTCGCCCATTCCGTTTGGCATTTGACGATGGTTCTGATGTTGATAATCGTCAAGTCCATGATAACTTCCAATCGACGACAAGATGACATCGTTGACAGGCCAGGAAAATCTGTGAGCGTCTCGTCAATGCAATATGACATATTGAATTGTAACAAACATACCCAGGCATCATCATGTTGGTCCACCATGTAGGATTCCTCAGAGCTTGTAAAGTAGCCGGTGTAATATCCTCTCCGGTCATGTTGCTGAATGATGGGGTAATTAAGTTGTCACCTTCACGAAACCCATTGTTGTTCAAATATGTCCCTGAAGCACCTTGATAAGCTGGAGCTTCATCTACGACATCTTCTGAGTGAGTTGGAGAAGCGGCCGAAGATTTGAATGACTGTCCGGTATTGCGCGCTTCTCGAGATAGCGATGATGACGACGAGCTCGTCTGAGGAGGAGCAACCGAGAAGACCTGACTCGAGGATCCGGAAGGATTCACGGGACCATAAGGACCGTGCCGAACAGTCTGGGATGGCGGTGGATTTTGTGGCTGCGACCGCCCGCTGGCCACATAGTCACGCTGATGCTTGGTTAACAACGCAGACAAAAATCGTGCATGGAGCTTGGGAGTGTGCCGGTCATCAATAGCAACGTCGGGCGACGCAAGAGTTAAAATCAGTCGGCCGATCAGATCGAAGATTCTTGTCTCGTCCTCTGGCTTTAACAAACTTGAGAATTCTGGTCGCAACAACTGTAAAAAAACGTGTTGAGCGCCCGAGATCTGCAAGATGAAACCTCTGAACAAACCTTGAGGAGGAATGCGGACGCAAACGATGCAAACACGAAATGTCCTTACGATAGAGATGAGCGTTAAAAACAAAAGGACTTTTTCTTGCACTCACCATCTGGTGAATAACGCATAAACCCGCTCGGGCCTAGGCTTTCAATCATGATCTGAACAACGGACTTTGCAGCTTCGAAACACTAAACAGCAATAAAAAATCAACAATTCAGCTTTGTGGCTGAAACAAAGACTTACCTTTGGAAAGAAGATATCATTTGGCTGGATTCCGCTTTCAAACGCGTATTGGAATCCAAACGAGTACATCACCAATCTCGAATAGTTGACCAAACTAAACATGAGCAACAAATCAGTCATTCCGTTCAACACCAACACGGCATAGCTCACTATGGAAGCAAAGATGATCTGAACACGTAACCAGAATCTGTAGAGCATCTTATTTGATAACAGAGCAGATCTAGTTCATATATGAAACTCACCCCTATTGCTGCCATTAGCAAATCGCTGCTCCCACTCATTGTGAAACATGATCAAATTTTCGTCGTGGGCCTGAGTGATTGTTCTAAAGTCAATAGACTAGAGGACAATTCATAAAAAAATCTAGCAGAATATGAAAGACGATGAAGTACCTTGTTCAAGCCAGTTGGAGAATTTGGGTCAGAAAACAAGTCTTCATGGAACTTGGCCACGATTCGAAGAAGATTGGTGTAGGCACACAAGCCGATATCGAACTGGGTTGGATAGAAATGAAGCTTTACACTAATGATAAAGAAAATATCACTTACAGCGTAATTATACTCCGACTTCTTGTACCAATCCGCAGAATTACGCGTGACACTGATGCGTGTATAAGTAACGGAGTCTATCTTGAAACAACATTAAGACAAGACCCACTAGTTGTCCCTGATGGTAGGCGGTTTCCCGAATTGCGTAGAAGTTGATCTGTCCAGATTGAAGCAGATCAACCACACCCTCATCTTGTTCAACGCCTCTCTCTCCTGTCTTGCACTCATTGGCTTCTTGGTCGGGTGCTGTGCTGAATGCAAATTCAAGTCTGTCGCGATCCTGTAAAACAGTAAGCCCTAATCTCAACAAAAAAATCTCGACCAATGCACACACCTAATGGCGAGACCGAGATACAGCCAGCTTCTGTCCTCTTCCCAACGTTTAGCGGGAACCCCGTAAGTACTAAGCAAGATATAAGCTTGGCAAAGTTCCACGGACTTCCAACCATCGTTTAAGGCAGTTGCCGCTGAATGTCTAGCAAAGTGCATTGCGATCGGATAGATTTCTGACTTGTCCGTATAATAACGAGAAGAAACGGCACAAACTTGAAATGGAAATCAGAAACCCAAATTAAACTACGGCATTGATGGTGACCTACCAACCGTAAACAAGAAAGGGCACCTAGTGAACGTCGTTGATGGGGTATGCAGAACAGGATCCAAAAGCGTCATGTGCGGCTACGATACACCACAAAGTTACCATACAAATCAAGTGCAAGCATAAAAATACTCACGTTCAAATGATCATAGAAACTGAAGCAGCGCGATGGTCAGGACAACCATATGCGACAAAAAACTAGTCGACTCACATGGCGAATAATTTATCCACATCTTCCGGGGTGACCACTCCATGAACCAAAATTTCAGGTGGAGTGTGTTGTTCAATCATGCTTGCCCGAATTACAAGGTCAGTCGCGGGTCCTGGAAGGTGAATAAGAGATGAGGCAATAATCTCGAAGAGGTGAATTTATCATACCAGGCTTAAAATAACCCTCATTCGCAACTCCCTAACGCAGCAATTGATCAAGATTTATGGTGTAGAGAATAGGAAAACTCCTACCACATCGTTATCATCGTCATCGTCCTTCCTGCTACGGCTCTTACCGCTCGTGTTACTAAGACTCAAGTTGGCAATTAGTCCCAAAGGGACTGTGGCATCTGGTAATGCGCTGGTATTATCAACCTCGTCATTCTCACTGCTCCTACCGCCACCGGCACCACCATTAATGCCGGTGTCCGCATCTTCGCCTTCATCGTTACCGGCCTTATCTCCCGCCCGGACAGTGGTGGCGCCATCAGGATCGGAGTCGGAGTCTGAATCTTCGTTCCTCGGTTTCCCCCTGGATTCGATCTTGAAAGCCTGTTCGCCAACTGTTCCGCCAGCAGCTTTGACACTAGACTTGTGGCTAGAAGTCATTCTATCCAACCATGCCATAACATTCTGGTTGTGCTGATCCGATGGTGATGTGGACGTCCGGTATGCGGCGATCGACAAAGGCGTGGAATGATACGGATTATGAAGCTATGACGAAATTAGATACGAAGAAAAAGCAAAGGAAATGAATAAAGCACACACTTGTTTGAGCAGATTTTCGATCACAGCATCTTTCTGTCTAATTTGCAAAAGTAGGTATTCACGTTTGCTAGACCAAGGAATATCAGTTAGAGAGTCTGCATCAGTCGTAGCGGGCGATGCAGGGGACAGCGTTCGTGACATGATTCAAGCAGACGACAGTAGAGGGGGAGGAGAGATAGCGAGGGCAAGATGATAGATTGATGGCACATCCAGTCCCTTTTATGTCCACTGGATGCTTGATGTACAACTCACTTTGGTTGGCTGCGAGGCTTCCTGCCTTCAACTCTACATTGATGGCCGCCGGCTTTACATCTCTTGCAAACATTATCATTCTGGTTCTTCGGGAAATCACACTTCATCTAGAATGGGATAGCGGTAATCGGGACGTTGAAACGAGATTGGGGGCGTTGAGAGGTGTCAACAGATCAGATGACGTGCCAAGGAGAACGCTAAAATTACATGCCTTGAGTTTTTTGCAGTGAGTGCATGCCCCGGGCCTACATCCAAGCAGATCAGCAGAACCCCGAGAATAGCAAAAACACCAAGAAGCTTGGGTCAAAGTCGGAGGCAAAGGCCTCCGGAAGGCGCTTAGTTGCACTTCCGAATGCGGAAATATACACCGGTGAAAAAGAAAGCGGAAGATGGAAAAAGGGGGAACCGAGACAGAGAGTTGAGACTAAAACTCACAATCTGGTCGGAAAATTATGATCGGGCCCGGGTGCAACGTGAACATTCATTTGTGCATTAAGAGACGCCTGATAGTCATCATCCGAGTCGCTCGCACTCTCCTCACTTAGTCTTCGTCGTTTCGTGCCTCTGCTCTTTTTCCCTTTTCTACCTTGTTGTACCATTTGTCCTGGTAACCTTGCTGTTAGGGGTGTGGCGCCAGAACCAGCGCCCGTAGCAGGGAGAGGCGGGGGTGATGCCCCTGACCCAAGTATGTCCGACATGGGCGATACAGATTTAGAGTGAAAGGCTGGCACATATCCTGGATATTCGGACGAAGATGAAGAAGATCCTGGAGGCGCAAGATGCGGATCCGACGCAGACGCTCTGAATGTGAACGAAGGCTGAGAGTAAGACTGCTCTGTATGTTGGTAGGATGAACCCGGTCGCGAAGACTGTTGAACAGCTTGCTGGGAAGGTATGGTCTCTGATGAGAAAAAATAAGGATCGGTATTCGGGACAGCCTGAACAGGTTGTTCCTGTTGGTGGTAGGTCTGAGGCGGTGCGTGGCTACTGTCGCTCACATATTGAGATTGTGCGGGCGCAGGAGGCTGGTATTGGCCCGGAACGAATGTGTATTGGTTTTGCAGGGGCGCTTGGACCTGAATAGCTGGAGTGTGTTGGACGTGATGGCGCACGGTAGGGTCGTGGAGATCACCCTGAGGACGATAGGAGTGTTGGAAAGGAGATTCAATGTTCTGCCTCATAAAGTGGTACTGAGATCCTTGGGAGACGGCATGGTCCTGGAGCCAGTTCTGATAGTGCTGATAATCGAGAGAGTCTGGATCTGTGGGAATATCTTCTTGGTCGTAGAAAGTGGGAGCGTTCGGGATCATCTGAGAGGAGCTAGACTGTGGTTGTGGATGAGGATGAGAAGCGCTCTGGCCAGCAGAACGACCAGATGAATCAGAACCGTCCCAGGGTGAATCCCGAGCCCGGCGTTGATTACCTCCGAACATAGCACTGCAGGCGGCCTGGAGACGGAGGGCGATGGTCGTTCGTCCTCGGATACCAGAGAGGTTGTTGGTTTGTGAACCAGATCAAAAGTGTCTCTTGAACTTGTATCGTGCGCAATCGCCAGCGTCGTCCTGGACGGGACAACTCACTTCGTGCTTCATCACAAACGAAAGCGCCTTCCTACCTAATCCATCTTTATTTTATCACCATCATGTCCACCTCGTTTCACCATCTCTTGGAAGGACACATCGTCTGTCCATCCCATCTGTCCGCAGCTTGTCTCGTCTAACTCTCTTCCCAGGACTTCGAGGGCCAGAAATCCGTCGAACAATCAATCCATTATGGCCTCTCAGCCATCACGGTGAATGATTGCACCGCCTCATTCCATACAATCTATCCCCTTACGATCCTAATTATCGCCCTCTATAGATCCTATCCTTCATCTTAGGCTTCTCCCTCCAATCTCTCCAGGCTACATTCTCCTTCTTCGGAGCGGCAACTATCCTTCTGTCCCTGGTACGTTCTCCGCGTTTATTAACTAACTCATGCCCTCATCGTGTTTTCTCTAACGAAGGTTGTCGTGCCCCCGTGGCCATCGTACAACAGGCACACCGTCAAGTGGTTACCCAACAAGGAAACCAAGAAGGATCAGTGACTTTCGTCCATCTTGTGTGTTCCTTGACCGTCTTCTTTATTCGCTTCGGACCTCATGCTTCAATTATGACCCACAGATAACCCACAGCCACACGCTCAGCTTGCTATCTTGCCCGACACCACGTACCCCACAGGCTAAAGTGTGACGTGTATACTTCTAAGCACTCGATGGAATAAAATATTTGCCGTAACAGTATTCACAAGTGGTCTAGTCGCCTTCGCTTCCTTCTTCAGTGCAAATTATAATAGAAGTTATGTGTCGACGTGTCTGTGGGAAAAATACCAATGTCTGTCGCTGTCCACACCATTTAAGATGATCAACTTCAATTTTACCGAAAGTATTTACTATCACCTACTTGTGGGTAGATTAATTTGTACAGGAGAAGAGTAACGAAAGAATAAGGAAACCGTATGGCAAGAAACCTGCGCAATCCTCAGCTGCAAGAAAATAAAGGTGGATAAGGGTAGTTCAACGGTCAAATATTTGAGGATGAATCGACGAAACACATAATACGGTAAATCAAGGAATCAATAATAAACAAAAGTGGGAAATGAGCGAACAGTCGATTCTGTCTGCCATGGACACAAATCCAAAAGAGTATGGCCAAAAAAATTGCCCCTGAACAACCCAAAACATAAATACTGGCATAGACCGCCGCCAACCACAAGTTACACAAAACAACAGCAATACCGTGGGGATAATGACGGGGGTCGGCGAATCGTCATAGTTTAAGCTCTGTTAACACCCTCCGCGCAAGCATATGGTATTGCCATCCATCACCGCTCGCTCGTCGAAACTGTATTCCATGTAATGGTAGCCATGGCACCTACCACCAGTAACCCGCAATGAGTTTACAAGTTCGACGGGAGTATATGAAACTTACCTTGACTACATTTATTTCAAATCGTACAGCCAATTTATTTGCACCAATCGACTCAAATACGTCTTCCTCTACTGCTCCTACATGAGGAACTGGTGGAATTTGGGCCGGAGGATGAGTTGCATAATCTCGAGGTATGGGAGGAAGCATTTTTGTAGCGGCGGGCGAATGAGGTCGTGACGATGTTTCAACGGGTGTTGCAGTCGAAGTATCCGTTTCTGACCGATGCACATCAGCCAACACAGTATGAGTATTGCTCGAAACATTGAGAAATGATGAGGAACCGCTGCTCTGAGTAGCACTGAGCGTTGTCCCGACCGAAGGTCGACTTGGGAGCTCCTTTTCTCTTTCTCCCGACACATCTGTGTTATCTTTGTCTCGATTTCTCATCTTCATAGACAGTTTCGAAGCTCGCTTCACTATCGCCCGTCGGGCGGAAGTGGTATTAGATATCTCGTTCGAGCCGGACGAACCTTGTTTTTGATGGCGATGCTGCTGACGGTGGTGATCCGCGGGGAGTGAGGACAGATCAATCGACGGCGTGTGTATGCAGTCGAAGCCAGTTTTAGTCTCACGATACTGGACTTGCATTCTGTAGAGAACTTGGCGAATGTCCGCCTTGATGGTACTTGGAGGCTTTGTTGATGTGGTTGCAACGCTACAGATCAAAATAATC
This sequence comes from Sarcodon aspratus, assembly GCA_003313825.1. NCBI lineage: Eukaryota > Fungi > Basidiomycota > Agaricomycetes > Thelephorales > Thelephoraceae > Sarcodon > Sarcodon aspratus. The sequence goes on along the minus strand of QLOR01004368.1, from coordinate 21,658 downwards.
AAAACAGTTCAGATAGTAATCCGATCAATCAACTGACCTGAAGAGACCCTTCAAAAACACGGGCTTGAAATCTTTATCATCCTGGGGCACTTCTTCATGCGACTTGCTATGCCCATTAATTTGGCCGCCGTCATCGTTCTGAAGGGCTGCTTCATCTTCTTCATCTGTCCTTCCAAAGCCCAGAGGCCTAGTGATTGTAGTGACACCAGTAGAAGGTCGACGATGTCTACCAATGCTGCCACCCGAAAGTAGCTGTCCACCCGTGCTGCTCCTCCGCTCGTGTCTATTCGTCTTGCCCTGTGAATCTAGAACCGTCGCCGCTCTCCTATGAGTGGTAGGGAGGTGTTGACTCTGACTATGAGTCAGCATGGGGAGTGGGGAGTTTACAGATGCCATGTCCACTGAGCCCTCTTTCCCATTCTCCATCACAGGACCTGCCGATAGAGATTTCTTCTCTTCGTCGATACTAAACTTCTCGTTTTCGGCCTCTGCGGATGGCCTCGGAGTGAACCCTGCTAAGATGCTAGTTCTCTTCCCATACGTTCCAGATCTTCGAGATTCATCGCCTCTCCCAACTAAAAGACTCCCAAACTTACGCACTAACGTTGCACCAGGAGAGAACTGTGGTGTTGGTGTCATTGGCCTTTTCTCCTGCTCTAGATCGAAATCTTCACCCGTCTGCCGTGACTCCAACCTGTCTTCAAAAGTTGTAATTTCTGGACCTGCAGTCCTAGGCGGTTCAGGTATAGTCCTATCCTTAGCCTCTCCTAATGTTCCATGTTCATCAACGACGGAGACCGTAGGGGCGCCACCGGAGAACACACCCCAACCCCTGGCAACATTAGGTCGTTGGCTAAGACTGTGACTTCTCCGATGAGTAGAAGCAGGAGGTGTACGAGGTAAAATTGAAGTCTTCGCAGGAGTGCTTGGTGCAGCGCTTGGCATTCCTAAATCGCCATTTGGACCGCCGGTAGGAGTAATTTCTGTCCGTTTAGGAAGAGGTAATCCAGAGGAATCTCGAGCGCGTGGCTGAGGATGGAAGGTTGGGGATGTTGGAGAAGGTGTAGGAACGGTAGGTTCATAGGACATGCCAGAATAGTGTGAAGTTTCTGGTGCCGGTAGTCTAGGGAGGAGCATGTTATAGTCAGCTTTCGTGGAAGTCGGTTCAGCAGCCTTGACAGCTGGATGCGAAAGTTGCTTAATCGATGCGGTCGGTGGAGGGGCGGGCTCGTCTGGACGAGAACCGGGTGGATGAATAACAGGTGGAGGATGGAGAGATAACTGAGAACTGGCAAAGTGGCCTGGTCCATAAACCCTCTCTCGTTCCAACTTTTCTCTAGCTAAGAAATACATCGAGATGAGCGGGTGGAATCCGTAAGTTGGATCCGGAGGTTCACGCTGATCACTTAGGGTGAGATGCGACTGGGAGTTTGGAGGAGATTGCGATAAAGGCGTGCTAGGTGGGGACGACGCAGGAGAAAACAACTTTCGTCGGTAAAAATCAAAGCCTGAGAATCGCTTAGACTTTTTAGAGGGCGTTGCTGTTGTTTCAGCTCGACTTGCTCCATCGTACGTGAGAGAAGTGCTAGAAAGGGACTCCTGCCAATGTTTTCCGTTCGCTCCACTGGTTCGCCCGTTGGTTGCGCCACGCTTTCGTTCCCAATACTGCACGGATCGATGATAGGAATCAGATTCAAGTACATCTATCAACCTTCTTTCGATCTCTTCCTCCGTACCGAATTCGAAACCATTCATGCCTCGAATGACGGCTCTATCCAGCTCATCCGATCTGAGAGGTTCTCGATGAACCAAATGCGGATCAGGTGGCCCATTGTAATTTCGGGTCATCCATGGGTGATTCATCACTTCTGATAATGATGCCCGGGCAGGAGGGTTCGTTACTAACATCCTCGACAACAAGTGCTTGCACTCTGAAGACTCGCGTTGACCAAATGAATACAAAGCAATAAAATAGACGAGCTTACCAGCACTCAACCACACAGGATACTCCACCAGCCCACGCTTAATCTTCGCGTGCAGAGCAGGCATGCTCTGATCGTCAAACGGAACCTTACCACATACGAGTACATATAATACCACCCCAAAGCTCCAGACATCCACTTCGGGACCGGTATATACCTTGGCATTCAGCAACTCCGGAGCTGCAAAATACAAAGATCCACAAAAGGTCGACAAGTGTGAACCAGGATCAAACAGGTTTGAGAGACCGAAGTCAATGATTTTGATATTCCCTGTATGTGATATAAGAATGTTCTCGATCTTGAGGTCACGATGGACGACGCTATTTTTGTGACAATATTCCAGAGCACTTCCAATTTGCCGCGCAAATTTTCTTGCAACTCTCTCCCGTAAACGTCCATGACTGATGATGTAGTCCAGCATCTGTCCTCCGTTGACATATTCAAATACCATGTAGTAGTGATGTTGATGAACGATCATTTCTCGCATGCCGCAAATGTACGGATGATGTAGGAGCATCGACAACGCCGCCTCCCGCAGCGTTCTGATCTCTTTCGAAGCATCTTTTGCTGCAGCCTTGGCCGCGGCTTCAGCGTTGGGGGCGTTAGAATGAGTCGTGCCCGGTGCAACACGGGGAAGGATTTTCACGGCAAGCTACGGAGCAGTTGGTCAACACACATCATATAACCATTTAGATACCCACCGTCTCGTCTGTACCATTATGATGAGCAAGCTTTACTTTTCCCATACTTCCTGCCCCCAAGGTCTTGCTCAATGTGTAATCTCCTAATATCCTGTTCGAGCTCCGAGAGGACCTTGAGGGGGGGTTCTGCTCTTTACTTGAACTGCGTTTTGAAGGACCATCGGCGGTGGCTCGTTCGCGCTCGGCCTGTGTGGGTGTGGGGGTGTGTCCGTAAGACTGTGGGGGCATAGACATTGGTCGTGGACGTTGAGTAGTGGGCGTAGAACGTCTTGGAGCCGGGAGGGGCAGCTGAGGTGCATTTAATGGCTCCTGGTTGTTTGGCTGTTGTTCTGAGATGAAAATATCGTATTCGTTGCCGGTGGTGACTGTGCCGCCGTGGGTAGGAGTTGGACTACCGGACTCCTCAGTTACCTGCGTAAGACTCGTCGGGTGCGTAACCATTGCCGTCAGACTAGCGATTGAGCGAGTCGTCGGGGTCGTTGATGAGCAGGAGCGGTGACACAGTGCACAGAGTAGCAATCAGCAGAGTTCGTCGTAGGAAGATCGCTTTCTAATTTGGGCGCTTATTTTACTTTGTCCCTCCCTGATGATCATTCTGATGCCTGGATGTTGTTATTCACTACAAGTACACATGTTTAACTATTATTCTCGTTTACGCTCCTGTTTGGTAGGCTTTGTTTGTAAAAATGGGCCATGATTCCTTCAGCATGGGTGTTTGTTAAATTGAACACCGGATGAGCAGCGTTCTGCCCCATGATCAAAATTTGCAAGCACGAACGATTCGTTGGGCTCACCACTCTGTTTGCTTTGTCTCCGATGATTTTCGAGCCACCATCTTCCTCATTCCAAGATAGGGAAGCAGCAAATGATATTTTACGTATTGTAGCCGTCATCGGATCTTTTTTACGGGTCAGCGTAAACACGACTGGAGGAGTAGTTTGCGCACCTGCATCCTCGTGACTAGAATTCCACGAACGTAGTATCTCTTCCTTCCTTTTGTCAGAGTGGAGGACTCGATGTTGGGCTGATGCTAGACCACAAAGACAGTAACATGTGTGATACGCGTCTGCGTGTCTATCGCCAAGACTAAGAAGCAGTTGCACAAAAAGGAAGTCAATTCCTCACTTTGGAGGTTTGTCCCGTAGTCCTCCAGTAGGATGTTGACCTGCGTAAAGAATGTATTCTTGCAAACCTTTTCGATCGAATATGGCGTCTAGGGGTAGTCTGGTTGGATACCATTCAAAAACATCATCGAGAAACTTGGTGCTGACCATCCACATCATCCCAGTCTCCCTCAGCAACCTCATTCTTGTCGTCATCAGAGGCACTCTTGTGTGTAAGGGAAACACCTAACGCTTCAATGAGAGAGAAACAACCTCCAACCCACCAAGAATAGCATCCATCAACCAGTTTGTTTGTTCGTCCTCTGAATCCGCCCAGATCATATCCATCTCCCTGCATGGCTGCAATCCAACGCAGGAGCGACTTAAGGTTGATCTTTGGTTCTGGAGAAGTCATACTGAAATGACCAGAGTCTCGCAGGGTATCCAAATATGGTTTGATGAGCACCCAACTAGCGAGAGCAGAGAATGTGTATCCACCGTGAGCCTCCCCTAGAGAAGGTCTAGGGTAACCTAGAAGCCCAGGAGAAAAGTACGGATGTGAAGCCGAAGAAAATCCACCTTCGTAGCTTTGACAGGACACGATAAACTCTGGGATTCCAGCGAGAAGCTCAGGAGTCAAGATGCTCAGCAGGGTTGCTGTCACGAGGAGACAATAGAGCCCTCTGACGTCAACTTCAGCATCATGGGATACCAAAAATGATCCATCAGGCTGCTTCAATGACATAAACCAGTCGTACATCTTGGTCCTTGAAAACAGAGACACCTATCAGCACTCGTAGATCACCGTGTGGTGAACATCGCACCGGTCTATTTGATCCCAACCGCCTTGTGGACCAGGTCTCCCGGCGATAGCGAGAGTACATACTGCAGCATACGTCGGAAGTAAATGAGGGAAATGACCAGGACCACCGCCAAACCCTCCATCAGGATGTTGATAAGACATCACCGTATCTATGACCCTAATACGACCGTACATGAGAGTTTGTCTATCAGATGTGCTCGTGGACGGACGGAACGGACCTTTGCTTGTTGCCAGGATCAAGAACAACTTGGAGTATACTCAAGCTTTGTAAAGTCCAAAACATCAGCCAAGGCTGTGATGCATCTTGGCTCGTATACTTTGCTGGAAATCCTTGAATCAGGTGTCTAGCAAGGAATTGGATATGTTGATTTTTTTGAAGTCCTGTTCTACCTCCTGGGGAATCAGCAGGGAAATGAGATGCAAGAATTCGTTCCGTGGATGCCTGAAGCTCAGAAGTTGCAGTAGGATAAGAATCGTTTCGGGTAGATCGAGGATTCTCCATGATATCCAATGCACTTGGATTAGTATTGAGACCTTAGGGCCGTTTAAATTCGGCGTATGACGATGATGCCACATATACAGCTGCACTTGCCAGATCTCGAATAACGAAACCCCTCCTCCAGCTTTGTCTAAAAATCGGAGAGAAATAACAGCCTAACGTTTCTTCAAATGTTAGCGACTCGTCTGCCTTCAATGTACAACAATGGGAACTTTCGAACTTCGGTCATGTGATCAAGTCGCGTCGATCTTGAACATAAAGCATGCCGGTGGTATATTCCAAGGGTAGACTGTTTACTTGTCGGCTATCTAAATCGATGATGTGTATGTACCTCACCAATACAACATCGTCGTCGCTGTTATCTAACGTCTATTATGGCATGTTTTTGATGGTAACAAGTTTGGGTGCGTAAACCTAAGCTCACCGGGAGAAGCTTGCCCCTAAGCAAACACAAGTAATGAACAAGTTTTATTGGGGGCCCGGGGGTGGTCAAGTGGCTTCGGTGCCAGCCTGAGTTTAGTGTATGCAAGATAACGCACAACTCTGTAGAACACAACATTACGGAGTTCATCGCGTTCGCCAAGGTCATGGCTTCTCGGTAACCTCGAAAGGCGAACCTGGACGAATTGTCTTGTGATAACTAGCTCATCGAAACCCGTTGGGGGATCTGAATGTCTGATAATGAGACGAGAACCACTGGCAGGTGATTAATGCCAATCCAAACTAACATACGGCATGAGAAGAATTGACAAGGGGCTAAGGAACATACGTGCGATTCATAGCCCTGGAGAAAACCGTCAACTCCCTTATTTGACTGTGTCTTTATACGGGAGAGCCTGGGGACATACTGGATGTTCCCTAGTTGACGGTGGTGGCATACGTGGCTTTCAATCTAGTGTCAGTAGCCATAGTTGTTTCACTTCATCCGTAGATTATGTCTTCGTCTTATAGTCATAGTGCACCAGAAAGTGCGAGGAGAGCGTGGTTACGAGCATCAAGTGTCGAAAGCAGATTTAAGGTGATAATTGCTGAACGTCACCGTGACGCGGCTTCAAGCTCTCTCCAGTGAGATCTCCACCACTATTTTGTCTCCATCAGTTATGTTTCATACACCTCGCCGACCATCTCGCCGTAATGCATTACCACCCCTCCCTCGACACAAACACCGCTCTAGCAAGCCATCATATGTCGAACTCTCATCTGTAAAAAGGCGGAAGATAAGACACTATCCAATCGACTATGCGAGCATTCCACAGTTTACCTTGCTTCATCAGACGCGTCCTTCTTCGCGTCTATCTTTTGGCTCTCCCAAAAATATATCTCCAGGCATTTCTTCAGATCCCTCGTGTCTTTCTTCACCTCTGGCTCGATACACTTCTCAAAAAGATAGCGCATATATGCACCCATACACTGTAGATCACTTCGAAACACCTATCAAGGTGACCAAGCTGGATCTCTCGGTCTCTAACTATTCATCTCCTGCATCAATCTCTCAAGAGCACAATCTTCCCTCAGAGTCTTCGTCTGCTTCTGGATCCACTGACAATATTTTCTTGACACCACTACATCAGGGACAAAAGACTCGCTCTACTCCTCCTGCTTCTTCAATGCCCATATTCAACATATTAGATCTTGGTCTCAGCCAGAATGATGCATGTTTTGGTAAAATCGTTATACGTCTATCGGAAATCATTAGTAACTGCTTATCAGATCCGATAACTGGTCTCAATGGCGAAGATCCTGCTATTCACAACGCATTCTGCCGACTACATCTCGCTTCGTCGTCGTCGAGTTCACCAAATCACTTGTATCCTGGAATGACCTGCCCTCTTTATCCTATCAATCGGAATCGCAGCCTTGAAAACACCAGGTCAGCTACAACGGAGTCCATTTGGGATATAGACGCTACCCAATAATCCACTCTTCCAAAACACTTTATCGAACTTTACTCGCTCAAGCTTCATCATGTACTCCTATTTCATCAGGAACAAAAAGAGACAATAAATATTTCATATTATTCACACGCAGGATTTTGCAATATCTGTATAGCTATCAACGCATCATGCCAATCCGTTCAATAAATTTGCTGTAGAGTAAGCATCTCCGATATCTACCCAATCCAAAAGAATGAAATTAGGAGCTCGGCCATCCGCGAATTGCCCGCATCCATATGCGTTAGCCAAAATCCTGAGCAAGAGAAGTCAATTTCGTGAAACATACGGCAGAACAAAGTTAGACCCACGAAGTTGCACCATTGGTAGTCTTGGCTTGGCCAAAGTTGGGAATAACGAGATTCTTGTTGCCAAACAACTCCTCGTTGAGCGAGTGGTTTATCATATACATATGCTGATCGTTGGGAAGCGGGCCCGCGACGCGATCAACAGTGCAAGGGAAACTTGGATCCGTCACGCTGAACTGTGTCTCCCAGACCATCTCAAACTCTGGCAGAAGATAATTAACACTACCATCTGCCCCTTTATCCAAAAATACGACGACTCGCTTCCCACTGTCAATCATATCGCCCAACGTCGGCCAGCCGGATTGAGGGACGGGTGACGAGCTGGGTACGTGTACCATGTTTGCGATGCCCGAATTTTGGAATGCGGGAGCCCACATGTCTGTTAAGGAAGCGCTTTCTGGGTTTGTAAAGATGAAGGTGAGGACTTCGTTCGGGTTTGCATCTAGCCATGTTTTAACGGTCGTGAGGTAATCTATGAATGGTCTAAGAGGGAGTTGCAAACGGAGAACATCGTTCGGAGATACCTTGGACAGAACCGCCGTCGAAAAGAGACTAGAAAAACGTGTTATTCAACACAAGAGAACCCTCACAAAGAGTCGCACTTACACAACCTGAGCCAAGAAGTCAGCTACCTCTCAACAAGGAAAACACAATAGGTTGATCCTCACTGGTATGACAGAAATGCAAAACCCCGTTGTTGACATGGGCCTGAGCCTGAAGCAACCGCACACCCAGTTTCAACTGTGAGGGGACATCTACTTCTTGATCCCTGGCCAAAGCGAGGGGGTCGGAGGAGTGGGCAAAGCTATCGTGGCTTCCGATGTAGGTAACGTTTCCGTAGCTGCGATTGCAAAGCTCTGCGTGTCCGTTGCAGACGCTGGCTCGTTTCCGTGGTGCTCCCAGCGCTGAAGATGTCAAAAGACCCAGAAGGGCGATGGGAAGAAGAAAGGGGAACATTAGGGGTGAGGGACTTTGCTAGTAGTGAAGGGATGTTTGTTCTCCATCTAAGCTTGATATATCGTTTAATATACATCAGGCAATGCAGAGATCTGCATGGAAAGCAACTCCTGCATATGGAGAGGCACCCAGTGAGCTTGTAGATCATATGGTCGCGAAGCGAACGGTTACATCAGTACTAAAACGTCCTCAAAGTGTCAAGGATCTCACCTCTAAGGGTTCCGGTTATCAGTACAGGAGCTGGCGCTACATAGTAGTAGTACTGAGAATACACAAGTGGGTAGGTAGTAATCGCTTAGTCCAGTGCTGATCTACGTTTGTCCAAGGAGGCAAAGAACGAGCCGGTTTCTTGCCGTTTTTCCCACATGATGCCTCATCGTGGAACGCTTAATCAAAGCTGCCAAGCGATTCAGATGCGTCTGGGGCAAGCAGAGTGTGTAGGTACTTATTCCATCTTCATCGCTATCACAACTCGTTTGAAGCGGTCGGAAAGTGATTTGAGCGAGGTGAAATGTGATTTTTCGAGTTGATCATTACAGCAATAAAACGTTTGCGGACTTAGTGACAGAGCGATAGGAGTTGAACAGTTTGAATTGTGAATGTATCGACGAGGAAGATCCCATAAGGGTTCTAATCATCAAGGTCTGTACTATACATGGACCAGGTTCGGTCGCTCTGTGGTCGCTCAACCTTCTTAGGAGCTTTCTTTGCGGGTACAGGCCTAGTAGTATAGGCAGGGGGCACATTGATGCGCCTGGTCGAAGCATGAGGGTCTTGTGGTACCCTCTCAGCATCGCCCTCGAGGGCCTTCGCTTGCTCGAGTCGTCTATTACGGCGTCTCAAGTAGAAATATGCTGCAATGGTCGACAAGAGGATAACAATTGAGACGAGCATCAGCAAACCAAAGAGGATTGTCTGGCGAATGCGCTCCTTCTCATCCATGACAGGACGTGTAAAGGCGTACAAGGATTTTTCATCCTGAAGAACAGAAGATGACAAGGTCTCAGCAGCCGATGTCGAAGTCGAAGTCGACGAAACGTCCGACATAACGCTGGACGATTGTGCGAATGCTTGGCTATCAACGGAATTAGTATCAAGAGTAGCTCTGCGATGGCCAAGAGATGCTCACCGTGCAAAAGAAATAAGCAGAACGGACGAAGTAATTGAGAACAGCATGTTTGTGGTTGGAAGGGTTAAAGCAGAAGATATGTCTGTTGGGGGGCATTTCGAGCTTCCTTTATAGATATTCGACGTTCGGGTGTCTCACATTTCTGGCTAAGGAGTCACGCAACCGCTCTGTCACGAATACATACTTGTGTTACCTGTGACAGGTTAATTGAAATCAATTCCTGTTTACTTGAAAAGGTTTACTAATATGGTAATTCCGAGACTGTAAATTCGCCCAAGAGATGCAATTCACAGAGCAAGTCGACCATATTATTTCCTAGACTGATCGCTCACTCAACCAACTTGTCCAGGATCGCCCCGTATGAGCGACTGCTATCTCATACCCGTTTTCTTTTGACACTGCGTTCAAAAGAGAGCAACTACCACTCCCTGATCCTCTTCCGTCTCGCCCCCTCTACTCCGGGTCTGGGATCAGCTTATAAACAGATCTATGTCATGGAATCTACGTGCCCTCACCTTGGAGCTGACTTGTCTCACGCGGATATCGAAGAATGCGAAGAGGATGATTCCGTTGTGGCTGTTTGTCCATGGCATAGGCGAGTCTCCTCTCGATCACGTTTCGGTTTGTGGTTATTCAACCATCCAAAATGCTACTATGCTCCTTCTGCGATTGAGCTGACGATTCAGCAGATATGATTTTGACTTGAAGACGGGAAACAGCGAGACAGGACTACGAGCTTGCGTCTACGATGTGCAAGTTAGATCCTCACCGGATGGAGGTGACAATGTCTGGATTGAGACGCCGAATGGTGGTACCGACTGGCGTTTGGTGGAATTAAGACCTGTTTCTGAAGGTTGGGCTCCTTTTCTGCCGTATCGTGTTCTCTTTTTCATTCGCCAGAAGACTTTGCAGATCCTCCACCTGTGTCTCAGTCAGTTCATGGAGACATCGATGAACTCTCGTTAGGAGAGCTCGCATTGCGTGACCAAGAACCTGTTGTACCTTTGGAAAATCCCCCTACTACACTCATTCAATGGGCCGTTCTTATCCTAAATACACCTAATCCGACTCTCAAGGTAATCTTGATTCTGATTTGTCCGCCCGGTTTCCTGATACTTTTTCTCTAGGTAGAGCGGACCCGGCACGCTGTTCATCTATTTCGTACTGGTCAATTGAAATCGATCGGGCACAAGTCAAGAGATTCACCAAGACCGCCCGATACGCCTCCCCGAGAAGCTATGTATGTTCGGAACATGATGAATCCAGGAAAGGTGGGAAACAGGAAAAACAAAGGTGTCATGCTACATGCGCTAGCGAACATCGAACAGTGGGCGTACGTGCTTCACGTTATTATTATTTTTCTACCGTGCTTACAACCCAATAGGATCGATCTATCGTGAGTGTTCTCGTCCTTCAAATTGGCAATTACACCCATCCAACGTTCAGGTGGGATATAATTGCGAGGTTTGGTGCTACAGATCCCGATCTTCCACACGCTTTCTTCTCAGACTGGACAAAAGTCGCATTGGACGAATCAAAACATTTCACGCTTCTCACGTCTCGGTTGGCAGCCCTTTCGCCGAATACACCTTATGGATCTCTCCCCGTTCATGCATCACTATGGGAATCTGCTCAAGTTACTTTTGGCTCTCTGCGCTCTCGATTGGCGATAATCCACCTCGTTCACGAAGCTCGGGGTCTAGATGTGAATCCCTCCACAATTGAGCGATTTCGCAAGGGCGGGGACGTGGAAAGTGTCAAGATTCTTGAGATCATACATATGGATGAAGTCACACATGTTACGGCTGGACATAGGTGGTTCAGTTGGATTTGCAGGAATCAGGGTGTTGATCCAGTCAGGACATTTCGAGAAGAAGTAAGGAAGGGGTGGAGGGGCGATATCAAAGGTCCATTCAATGAGGCAGATAGGGAGAAGGCAGGGATGACAAGGGAGTTTTATGCGGATTTGAAGGGCGATCTTGGAGATGGTGCAAAGGTTGGCATAGAGTACGACAAGTGACATAAGTATACAGGCACCCTGCAGTTCTTGCATCGTTACAGATCAGAAGATACTTGCTTGGAACTTCATTACAGCTCAGTACAGGGATCATAATTCATTGCACAGCTGTGTTACACGTGCATGGCTGATACATATAGCAATAAGAGTGAGACCTATAAAGGTTCGGAACTACTACTGTGGACACAGAACCAGCAGGAGCCATTCTTAAACCAATCCCTGCGAAAATGCAACCATCGAACCATAGGAACACTCGCGAAGAGCATCAAGAACAGGAAAAAATTTGGACAGTCTCACAAGTCGAGAGTAGTCTGAATCGAGTTTCACACCGAATCGTCTGACTGACTGATTGGCACGAGCCACGAAGTGCACTAAAGGACCCGACCCCTACTCGCAACTCATTCAGGACCATACCCTGTGTCCTCCGTACGTTAGGTGTATGATACAGACCCAAAGCAACGAGATGGACATAGTCCAACTGTTCTTGGCTGATGATTGAGCCTTCCCCCCATGAAAAAGAGGGAACTCAACGCAGTGAAGAGGGTATGGAACGAACGAGCAGGATTAGGTTGAGGTGGCCCGAGTCCCACGACGGCTTCCAAGACAACAGGACACCCCCTCTTCAGCCTCAAGGATCACCTTTTCAGCTGATTCTTTGGGAATAAAGACAACCTGTGTCGAGTTTCTGATACGTCGTGAGGAGGGTTGATACCTGGAACAGCTAATTCACCTGGGGCAACTATTCCCCGTCGAGGGGACTTGGAATACTCAGACCTTCCCGCTCACGAAGAGAGACGTAGGTGCGTCCTGTGCGTGGTGAGCATCGTGGCTTTCGAGTTGTGAGAGGTAAGAAAAAGACTTTGCCGGCTCTGCGTTTTCTAAAGGCGGGCGGGGTTTGGTTTACGTTCTCACGATTGCTCGTCTAGGACGAAGCAACGCCAGCCTGAGAAAACTTATGGTGCAGCTCGGAAGAAAGTGTTTTGAAGCACTCTCCTAAACTCGTCTGGCTTTTTTATGTCGATCCTTACTGCGCAACTTTGAGATTCTGAGACTCAACTTTGAAGCCCTCAAGCTAGGCAACCTGACCACACACTGTGGTAGGTCCGGTTATTTACAAGCTGCAATACTCACACAACGAGCGAAAGTGATGGTATGGTTTTAAATATGCTGTTGGGCGAAGCTTGGTCCTTGGGTGAATTTCGCGGCTCCTACCAATCCGTTGAAAAATATTGTCGATGTGAAACCGTTCAGACTACTCTCGAATTGTGAGAGTATATGAGGTTCGCTGTTCAGAACTCGACGAAATGCCAGAGAGTGTTTTTCTTTTGTAGTAAAAGTGATCCCTGACGTTCCTCTATGGATGACTTGTCGTGCGAATTACACTTTACACTCCGCCGCAACTCAACGTGCAATTTTTTTTTACCACACTCACCACAACTCGAAAGCCACGATGCTCACCACGCACAGGACGTACCTACGTCTCTCTTCGTGAGCGGGAAGGTCTGAGTATTTCAAGTCCCCTTGTTCGGAACTAGCTGTTCCAGGTATCAACTCGCCTCAACGACGTATCAGAAACTCGACACCGTTCATCTCTATCCCCGAAGAATCAGCTGAGGGGGCGACCTCAGACGCTGAGGAGGGTTGTTGTTCAGTGTCTTGGAAGTCGTCGTGGGACTCGGGCCACCTCTACCTACTCGTGATCGTTCGTTCCATACCCTCCTTGTGGCGCTGTGTTCCCTCTCCCGTGGAAGGAATGCTCAAAAACATATCCATGTCTAATACCAAGCATTTAGTGGAGCATATATCACTTACGGTTCACATCGCATCCTGTGGATCGTGTGGACCACAAAAGTAAATGACCTAATGACCCACTTTGGTTAGCTGACTAGACATGTCTTGGGTCTGCATTAACTTGCCCGGCGTATAAAGGAGATCAGTTATGGTTTGAACGTGTTGTAGGAGCGAGGCTTGGTCCTTTAGTGCACTTTGTGGCTCATGCCGAACGCGTTGAAAAACAGTTTGGCGTGAAACTCGATTCAGACTACTCTCGAATTGTGAAATAACGATGTTTAAAAAATGTCGTTCAATTTTTCCTCCCATTTTTACATGCTCTTCGCGAGTATCCTTGTACCCTCTCTACTGCCCTTTCATGTGAGTGAGCTGCAGATTGATGGTCTCGTCTTTACTGAGATTCTGTTCTTTTTTTTGCAAGTTTCAGAATGGGCACAATTCTGGAAGTTGCTATCGGTGTCGATTTCTTCGCTGGTGATTCTTATCACAACCACCGAATCTGCATCTGATTCTGTTTTGTCACGAATTCCGGGGACAATAGTCCGGTTGCTATAAGACCTGAAGAAATCTACTCAAGCATGGTAAATTCTCATTGAAAGGAGAACAAAGAATTACGAGAATCGCCAAGTTTCACGGATAATGCCGCTCCGCCGAGGTAGGTTGAAGAAGATCTTGACAAGCAGGGTAAATCACATTGTTGTCGTGCAGGCAAATCTCAGGTTTCAACAAGTTACGAGCCAGGCCCATCATACAGAAGCGCCTGAATTGTAATAAAAAAAACATTCTAGTCCATAAAAATGTTATATTTACAAAAGTTCCAACGAATAAAAAGGAATGAACGAGTTAAGCAAGTGTAGCAAATCCGACTCGAACATTGCCAACATCGAAAGCAGTATAGACATTCTGCAAGAATACATCACCAACAATCCAGAAATCTATAGAGCAACCGGCCATTAAGTAGGAGTCGTGACAACAAAAGGACAAACAACTTACTAAATCCAGTGGTTCCGGCAATCCCTCCAAGGCAGTCTGTCGAGGTGACCTGTCCAAAGTTGAAGGTGGCTGCAGAGACAGGGAAGCTCCTGCCAGCGAAAGTGAGGCTGACTGAAGGAATCGCGTTACAAGGGACTGTTCATATAATTAGAGAAAGAAAGCAACAACCAGATTATCGATTTGCATACCGGTATAGTATCCTGGGCCGTACGCGGCGGGGGCTGCCTTCGAACCGGGAATCGCGGCGTAAAATGCCGAGACTTGGGATTCGGGTCCAATGATCAAGGTCGTACCTGTATCAACAATAGCGGCGGACGCGGGTACGACAGCAGCTCCATTGGCGGATATACCACCCAGATTAACTTGCCAATAAGCCTAAGAGATTCCATGGTCAATAGAACTAAACACGCCGGATACATGGTATGACGAACTTCCTGAGTTACGGGAGTCCACGTCATAGTACCGGTATAGAGCGAAGTATCAACTCCGCCGAGGTAGAGCTCGGATCCAGAAGTAGCCAATTTGAATCCAAAGACTGAGCTGGTAACCTTTCCCTCAGCAACGAGGGTCTGGAAGAAACCATTGGCGCCATAGACAGAGAGCTGCTCCCACGCAAGTCCCATTAGACCATCGGGTGGGAAATAGGTGGAAGAGAATCCGGTGGAGTAAGTGGTAGCAGCTCCCAAAGTCTGTCTAGTTGCGGTCAGGCCACTAACAGTGACAGTATCGGTATATTCTTTTCCCTGAACCGAAGAGCCATCGCCATATGTCAACGTAAAGGTCGCGCCGAGTGCAGTCGAGGTAGAGCTTGAGGCGGGGTTGTAGATCTTGTGACCTGCGCAATTCGTTGCGCAATTTGGACCAGGAAGGAACAGATCACTACTTCCAGTGTCAAAGTCAACTAAGAGCAAACGTCAATAAGGCCACTGAAAAAAAGTCAAAGAATCGCAAACCTGTATAGCCGACTGCCGGGGTTCCAACAGAGATCGCACCTTGCCAGAGACCATATCCTGCGTCATCTGTGAGAGGATCAGCGCCCGTTGCACGTTTTTCAACGGTAGTCGATGCAGCCAAGGGATGAGCAGATCCAGTGTTTTGCTCGTAGATGGAGAGTCCGCGTAGGATTTTACTATAGGCGCGGTCGGTTGGGTCAGGGTTCTAAATCGGGTCCGAATGAATGGAACTCACGCAATGGTGCTTGCCTGGTGCTGGACTAAAACTTCTGCCTCGATTGCAGCACTGCTGTCCTTGACAAATTCACGACGCTTGGTGAGGGGTATCTTCAACCCTGCGCGTGGTTGTTCCACAGGGGAAGCAGTTGCAGAGATGGCAAGAGCAGCCAAAGCGATGCTGACAGAAGAGCGCATATCTGAGGACCAAGCTCGATAAGCAGAGAGGCTGGGAACTCTACTTCATTTCATATCGGTTTATATACGAATCGTTGAACAGTTCTTTCACCGTCCAGGTGATGTGACGATGGAAAGATCATGCGGTATATTTGCAGTTTGAATAAGATAGCGAAAAGCGGAAGTTTGAGATCATGAATTGTAATCTGGGTGTCAGGTGGAGGGAAGTTCGAAGGAAGCATCTTTCTCTCGTCCCTTTCCTTCCTGTTCTGAAGGAAGGCTGAAAGGAAAGAACAATGACCGATAGCCGAGGGTTTAATCTCGGTGCCACTGCGACTGTGTTCGTAGTTCCGGGAGAAATCACTTCTAGTTGTGGTTGGGTGCAGTCACTAGATTACATGGAGGGGTAGGGTATATTTATTTGAGCGAACCGCTTAACAGGCACTCGTAGGTTCACAAGGGGTAGATGCTGACCCTTCAATCAAATAGTAGCTCCACAAAACGTTAGATGGACTTGACCCTTTGGCGTAATTTCGGGAGATGTAAAAAAAGGATTGTAAGCCGATGCAAAGAGAGCCTATTAACCTTGCTTCTGTACGTGTTTCGTTATTCAGCCTCTCTCTAGGACATTGTATGACTCCAGGCGTCACTGTATCTACGGTATCTCAGTGTATGTACTGAGCCGACCAACGGGTGTAGATCATTGCACGATCACTGGTCCCTAACAGAATGATCACTTGTGTTGCAGATACAGTCATGCTAGTTATGATATATCAAATCGGCAGAGACCGGCTGCACCACGATAGGAGAAAGGGCAGGATATCGACGGTTGCTAGATCAGGGTGTCTCCGTGGAAGTTGGATGTGATCCTATTTAGTTCGCTAGGGTAACAACACTTACCAGCTTCAGTTGAGTTGATTGAGAAGATGAATCTGCTTACAGTAGCAACCTTTCGGCCCAACTTAAGAGTTGTCACTGAGAACTGTGTCCAGTTCATCTGATGATTACTCCATGGGCTAGAACCGTTACCGTAGTACGGTCGGCCTCGTTCCAAGAGAATATAGAGCCCGAGTGTATACTAGATGAGTAAATTCACAAGTAAATCCATGCCCGACGCCCGACGTTACTTGACGAACATTGTAGTCTAATGCCGAGAGTCGTTAGGCCCAATGCACATGCACACACTTGCCTAATGATCCGCGGTAGTATATCTCATAGTGGACCAACGGTGTCGTTATCCTTATCCATTCGCCCAGCCCCCACGGTGTCTCACCACCATCGACTAGACTTCATTCTAGGCTGACCGCGATCCCTCTCAAACTCAAATTTGGGATTTCACTTGAAGTTGGGCCTTTCCTAACATCTTTCCTGTTGTTCAGATCTAAAAGGTAATGGACAGAGTTCCAGTGCTCCAACGAGTTCGAGTATCTTCGATATAAGGGGTGCCGAGCGTGGAAATGATCTCAGATGGTCTGCTGATCGTGCATGTGGAAGAAATTAGCTATATCATGGAATGTATTCAATATACAAGGTGCGGAAGCGAAAATATCGCACCACGTAAGAAATATAGTTTGTTCTGATTATCAGACTGTATGAAAGGGTTTCCGAGGCAGGAATTTACGCGATAAAATAGACTTGGCGGGCTTGCCTTGTTCGAAGCTCAGCCCCTGGCCACCCGTGATGCTACGATCCTTACGCATCGCCATCATCACGGCAGGACCTTGTCTTGTGCGGCCTCATTTTGGACCAATTGTTCTGGCAATTTATTTCGGAGGTAGTTGCCCGGGTTTGACATTTCTTCTGGAGTAAAACTGTAGCAAAAATTTCGCAGACCATGCAGCGACTTGATGTGAAACTTCTGTGCCGAAGGCACCAGATTAGTTTACACATTGAGAAGCGGCAGTCATACTAGAGATTCGTCATTTCTTCCTTGGTGATCTGGTCACGTTTGTCTGTGGAAGCCGGTTTTGGCAGAGCAGAAGTTGTGGAGGACTCCGGGGAAGATCCGAGGAATGTATCCGCACTGCTTTGCTCTCTTGCTTGAGGTTGGGATATCCTGCAGCCTTGCAGTGTTTGCGGTGATATCGTTCGTAACGAGTGTTAAAATAGCTGTTGGAGTCCCGGGGTGACAATCTGTGCACAATGTTTTCATGGGTGATAATGCAGATTTCTTGTCAATGATGAGCGGGAGTCGTACCGGTGACATTGGAAGTATCTGTCATCATGAACACCGACGAAGCCGACACTGAAGTAAACAACGATTCTGGGCCGTAAGGTCACCAGCGATACCGGGACTTCGTCGGAACGCAAATTGGATGTTCATCGTTTCTCTTTTACAGAGGACGCCGTGCTTCATCGATATCGATCATCCTCAAAAACTCCTTCCTTCTCTCGTTGCAAATGCTCCCATATTCGCTGTGGGAGCAGCTGACCGGGGAATATCATGACTAAATCTTGGGGATGACGACGGTGAATGTCGGATCTATGACTCGAGGTTTTCAAATATCCCTACCAACAGCCGCACATCCGACCGCGACTTATGCGCCGTCATATTATGGGAGCATAGTATTAGCCACCAAGGCCCGCGTAAGATGTTGAATCTCTGAGTTTCTCTCGACGTCATTTTCTAGAACAAACAAAGCAATTAACCTCTGCAAGCAAAATTTATGGGCCATTTCACCGTTTCTTTTCTGCGCATAATCGTAAGCAAGCCTCTGAGATCCGGGGTCGCGCTTCTGTAAACCCCGACTCCCGCATTTGTGGCTACTAACGGTCCCATGAATCGAGAAGAATCTTCTGTAGTCGCTGAATCATCATCAGAAAGTCAGGAAAAACATCTTGGTAATTTAGCCTGCAGAATCTTGGAATATACTACTTCGTCGACACAGGTCTTACGCATCGAACGGTCCGCATGGACGAATAGGACTGCGCCGCTATCTGATTACAGGACAAAGTAATCCATGAGGGGCGTTCCTTCGTGTACAGGCTAAACTCACACTGTGAGGCTCCTGGATGACGTGTGATAAAATATTTGCGAGATAGGCTGAGCTTTTTGCCAAATCTAAATGATGATGAAGATGATGTTCAGCATAGCCGTACTGGTATCCGTGGAGGTCGACGAGGGTTGAAGCTCAAGCAGTGCGCCGCGCATCAGCGAACCTCGGTCCGACAAGCTCTTCAATGCTCTATCCAAGAACGTTTCTGATATGGCAAAAAGATCAGGTTCTAACCATGGTGTTTTGCCAGTCCCCTATAAGGTGAGAGCATATCTTGAGCGTGCAACGAAGTTCATGGAGGACATGTGGCCTTCGGGAGTGAATGTTGTGAGGAAGAGGGTACAGAACTCGTTCGCGAGACCTTGACTCGGAAACTATGCTTTCTCACACTTTAGCTTCAACCTCTTCCAAGTATTGCCAACGTAACAATCCGACAAGGATCTACTGCGAGGGGACAGGCTAAACCACAACCAAGATACTGTTTGAGTGTCCCCAGACAACATTTTGGTTTCGCCTGTCCGACTCCCAATGTCTCAGACCCGATTCATGTCGGATGGACTACATCCCGAGACATCCGATGGTCTGTTTTTCATAAAAGGCCGTCATTCGTGGTGCTCTCCATTCATTCACAGAACATCTCCTAGAGAGACATATAACCAAACATGAAGATTTCGCCAGGCTCCACCACGCTCTTCGCTTCCCTAGCTCTTGCAGCTTCTACAAATGAAACTGCCCTTCAAAATAACACGTTTGAATGCTCAGATCTTTCTGGTACTAGACGGAACTTACCATGCCATGCAACTACAATATACGGTTCATTTGGTATGCACATTTTTGCACCTAACCCGTATTATTATCTGACTCGTGGACTTGCAGCTCATCCTTCTCCCTGCGACATGTTCGAAACAGCTCGATGCAATAGCGTAGACGCCGTTGCAAAGAGCGCTCATCTGCCCCCCGAACATCCACATCATAAAGCGAGATCGCCAAGATTTATGGCCGCTCTTGAGGATGCGTTGAAAAAAACGGCATCTATCCTTTCGAAATCCTTCAAAGTTCCCAATAAAAACGACATATCGCCAGTCGTTCCTTTAACTCCACCAAATACGCCGGCTATTCTGCCCCCTGAGCTGGTTGGTTTGGGGTTATCAAGTGTTATTCCCATTTTTGAAAACATGTCCCCTAACTCGTCATTCTGTTATAACGACGAATGGGTACCTTTTACAACTCCGTCCCTATCAATAACTGCTTCTACGCCATCCAACACTCCTACTGTGAATGATTCCTCGTTTGTTTTACACGACCTTGAAACTGCTCTTGAAACATGTGCTGCTAATTCTCTTACATGGTTCTACGACGGTATTAGTGCCGCTTGCTCATCATTTCCAATCCAGCCGCCCAACACTCCGAATCTTCTATCGGCTGCTATGGCATACTCTGTCAGTCCTCTTGTCCGGAACAAGGGGTATAATGCGACTTCTGGTGCAGACATGCACGTTTCAGTACTTTCAAATGCTGTTGCGGCCAATGAGACTGGTCACTGCTCAGAATCCGAGCCAACGCCGGCCACTTCTCAGAATACCGAATACAGGGCTTCTTCGCCGCGGGCATATATGTACAGTGCTTCACATAATTCCACAATACCTCTCTTCCCAGGTAAACATCTACACTCGGCATTCAGTGCGAGGCAACTCGCATATATAGCGATTTGTTTGAAATATATAAAAGACTAGTAACAAGCTCTTACCTCACTATACTATAGACAAACCTCCTGGAAGCAATTTAAATCGTGTTCTACATAGCTTCAGAGACAAGCCAATGTTAACGAGAAAAAAAACCAAGAATGCGGAAGACGATTTGCTCTTAATATAAGAAACAAATGCAGCTATACCATAAGCACCAGTAGTACATTTCCTGAAGAAAAATTTGTATACGATTTAGTTCATCTAGAGGCAACACTGATACATAAAGAGTACTAATCATAAACCTCGCTGAAAATGTGGAGAAAATTTCTGGATCGTAGGCACAAAAGTTCAATGGAATTGTGATTAACATATGCCTGAACGGTACTGACATTGATCGCAATAGGTGTTCAGAAATGCACCATAGCTGTTGGCATGCTATCAATTTTACGTGCCATGCTCTCAACAAACTTCCGAAATGGCTCTGGTTTTTGCATGCAGTGCAGCTGAGAACAACCGCCACCAGTCCCAAGGAATGACATGACAAACGCCGAGGAAGATATTAATGTGGTCACGGGTCTGAAAGCCAACTCTTCCTTTGCTTTCTGTCTGTAGCTGCTATATAACCATAAAAGTTTGCATTCGCACGTTCCAACCGACGGTTCTGAATCCACCAGCGCAATGGCCTTTACTCTACATCGTCCATGGAAGGTTAGAAGGCGGTGATAGTCATATGCAGTCACATATTTGTAATCCGCTAGTTGTGGGGAATAGAGGATATCAACCGATAATGTGCGTATGGCAGCGATCCCAACCTCCTCGTTTAACTCGTAGCGGGCAGCAATGGCATAGACATGGAATGGATCCGCCTTGAGAAACTCTTCGGAGATAAGAAGTTTCCGCAGGCGAATAGTCACGAAGCTTGCTTCGTATTTGATTGCTAGGGCGAGGACATCGGTCAGCGCAGACAAGCTGGAAATTTCAGGGTCCTCAATAGGGTATATGAATCGTAGGAGGGTTTCAATCGTCGCAGCCGTCTCAGGCAGGTCAACGACTGGGAGGTTGCCTTCTGTGGCGGGTTGTGGGAGCGATAGCATGTCTCTGAAAACTACAGATGACATGGCGAGGATCAATTTGTGCACGCGAAATTCGATTTGTCGACCATCAAGACTGTCGCTGACAAGAGGGGGAGTGGGACGGAGTATGATGTCTGCATCTGGGGCATCGAAGAAGTTGTCAGGTGTTTGCATAGTGGCGAATGTCTCTGGTGCAATTTTTATATCCTTGATCTCGAACGTCGAGTGTTACTTGAACGCCTGCGGAGCCCTGAACAGTTCTCGAGCCCAAGAAGGAAGAAGCCTGCCAGTTAATCACACGAGTTGATGACAACCACTTCGGGC
>QLOR01004367.1:0-15580 GCA_003313825.1 Sarcodon aspratus | reverse complement strand
TGTGCTGTCCATGGTCCTGATCACGTGATCACGTGATGAAGGTGGAAGGAAAGAAGAGAAGTGACGTGACTTGCGTTGCGAAGATATACGTGTAAAATCGATTTCCCCTTCCCTTTGTTTCCGCATCATCTACGTGCCAAGCCCGTACAACCAGCCGACCCTGGATCGCGCGGTGTCCCGTCCAGAAATTCAGACGGAAGAGAGGGAGCTCAAGCGCAAATGCTGTGAGACGAACTCGCATTTCCGTCCTGGCACAGGAAATGCAACTCCCCCATGGAAAGATGATCAGTGTCGGGCCGGTCCTTGATAAGAATGTACCTCGTTTCAGACAGATCAGGGCAATCACGTAAGTGATCGGAACTCTTGTGCAACGGCGGCATAGGGATGATACCAGAAAACAAGTACTTAAGGGAACCTGGCGATGGTTGCCACTCACCCTCCCAAGCCTACTGCCAGCCAACATGTCCCACCACGCCGGCACCGTGGATCCCTTTGCACACAACGAACGGCTCTTGTATTCGTTTACCCACGCCGTGCTCGCTACTGCCATCTTCCGCTGCTGGCACATTCTCTTATTCTTTGCTACGTGGTCTACTACTGTCTGTCTCATCAGCATGTATGTTCACGACCTCGGTATGCCATCGACGTTGTTGACTGTGTATGCTCACCTACCACTCTTCCTTGATGTTCGCCAACTCAATCTCTCTTATCTTTCTAGCCTCGGTACTGTTCTTGGTTTTGTCATCTCGTACCGGACCACCTCCAGTTTTGAGAGGTATAACGAAGGGCGGAAGCTCTGGTCTCAGATCGTCCTCAGTAGTCGAACCTTTGCCCGTTTAGTTTGGTTCCATGTCCCAGGTATATTCTAGCGGAAATGATCGGTCTCTGTTGCTAATTTGATATCATCAGATGTAATGCCAGACAATTCCTCATCTGAATCCCCGGAACAACTCAAAGCTCGAACGATCATAGAAAAGAAAACTGTGCTCAATCTGCTCGAGGCTTTCGGTGTATCTGTCAAGCATTATCTCCGAGCCGAGGAAGGAATCTGCTACGAAGATCTCTATCATCTTGTCAAATTCCTTCCGGCATACTCTCTTCCACCTGGTATGCCTTCTACTGGAGATTTGTCAGATTTGCAGTCCCTCAGATCCCGAATCTCAACACAACACCCGCCTTCTTCGCCACTAAGTGCTCATGGACCTAACTCGCTGCACGCTGCAAATAATTCCCCAATTGTGGTCACTACCCGTCTTAACGGTTCGTCTGCGCATCATTTGCCTCTACCAGCTTCGACCCCTGGTAGATCTGGTCATGTCCTCAAGTCTGTTCCTGAAATTTACGATAACAAGTCTTCTGAAGACAGAGAGATGAAGATCTCTACCGGATTTGGCGATGACGCTCTCTTGTTGCCTGCTCGTATGCCCCCAAAATATGCTGTCTGGGATGTCTTCCCATTCTCGTTGTTGGTGCACTCGTTGACCAAGAAGGGTGTGGATATCAAGGGCAAGAAGGCAGCCAGGATGAGAGCCAAGTTGCAGGGCACAGTCGTTACTCATAACCTGCCATTGGAGATTTCCTTGTATTTGGTGCGTCTCTGCACACCATGACCGTTCTCAAGTTACTGATCAGTTGCTGGAACAGAGCTCATATATTAGTGCGCTGTCAAAAAGGAAAGCCATCGATCCTTCTACTTGTAGTATGTCCCCATGAAGTATTCTTCTTACATTGATAGTAAACCGATGGCCCAGCTGCTTTCAACAACGCTCTAACGGCGTTAGTCGATGCTCTAACTGGCTTAGAGAGGATTTTAACTACACCCATCCCCTTCTCGTAAATTTCATCTACCATGTTCTTCATTCATAAGCCAATTTTTCGACCAGGTACTCGGTTCATTTGTGGCTTGTTACTCTTATCTACTGTTTCTTCCTGGTAAGCTTCCTTCCCTACGTCCCTACACTGCTACTAAATATCACCCTAACAGCCATTCCAAATCTGGCCCACTCTTAAATGGTTGACGATCCCTGGGACTACTATTGTGGTACGATTACCGGGTTAAATACATCGACTCGGTTTTATGATCTTTGACTATAGGCATTCATATTCTTCGGATTTCTAGTGGCAGGAGAAGAAATTGAAAGTAAGTAATAACAGCAACCTCGCACGTTCCTAGGAGCTCACCATGCACTCTTTCTCAGATCCTTTTGGTAAGCCGCATTCGCTTGCAGAAAAATGTGATAATCAGGTGCTAACATGATGCCTCGATACTGTATAGGTTACGACAAAAACGATCTCGTGAGTCTTCATTTATCGTGACCCTACACAAGGATTGATGGCAAGTTTCCAACCCTAGAACATGGATCATTTTACCCACAACATTATCCGTATGTTACATATTCTTGCTTTTATTCAGTGCATGTATTGATTCGCACCTCTTCAGGCAACGAGCTGCGTGCGATCACAGCGGTGCCTGCACCTGACCCCGCTCATTGGGTATTCTCCCCTTTGAACGATCATGTGTTCGCACCTGGCGTTCCTTCCGGCGAGCCTACAGAAAGAGTCTCTCCTCAGGAATGGATGGAACGTGGCCTGGATGGGATACAAGTGGCGCTTTCTTCTTAGTGGGTCTGCTGTAGTATCCTCCAACTCAAAAACTACCATGCCGGTAGACGGAAATTACGACGTTTCCAGGTTTATTTTCTTTCGTGCGATCATCATTGCTATTGGACAGTTCCGTAATTGCATAGCCGTTTCACTAAACCCATACATATATTATTTCATGCTTCCCTGGTAACTCTAGATGATCATGTCACGATATCGTCTTATTTACGATTACACACACGAATGCATTATCTCAAAGAGACAGCTTCAAAAGTGTAGGGGCAGTGGTCAATTATCTAATTGTCCCAATATCTGCGACAGTCCCTAGTACTCTACCAGCTCTTACTGCACCTAACTCTGCATTCTTCTCCGCCATACAACTGATATTCGCAATTTGTATCAACGCTTCAAACACCTCTGACACAACGAAAGGCTCCTTCATCTCCCTCCCCAGATCATCCAGCACCGTTTCTAGGTTCGCCCTACGTTCCTTCTCATCTTTCAACCGCTGTTGACAATCCCGCAGTGTGGATTTCAAAAGTGCGTTTCTCTCTCTGGAAATTACGACCTTTTGGCACTCGTGCGCAATCCTATGTTGATTTTCACGGACATGCTGTTCTTCGCGTTGTAAGGCCTCCTGAGCGATTTTAAGCGAGATTTGGGTATTCGTTAGCCTTTCCTCAGTCAGCCTCAGTTGTTCTGATTTGCTATTCAACGATTCTTCGAGCATTGCGATCCTTCGCATCAAGACCGGAGTGTCAGAGACTAAGAAAAATCAATTTCAGTAATCGGATCGATATCGCGATAACAGCGATGCCCACCGGGGGTTTTGTGATCATCTCCTCGCGCCACCGAATCTCTGGCAAAATCTTTCTCCCTGGCCACAAGTGTTACACGTTGTCTCCTACTATCCCACAATCGCGGAGTAGGTTCGTCAAAGACTTGCTTTGCCGGAATCGCAGACTTCTGACTTGAGACTTTCGGTAAAGTAGATACAAGGGTGGTTGAGGACGACGCTGAAAGGGATCGCATTTTTCAGTATGGACTAGTTGTTAATCGAAATATCTAGCGTACCTGAATTGATATCATCAGCCTCGCTCGACATTGTTTTTTCAACCGAGGCGAAGCTCGTTAAATTGATAGGACCAGATTCGACATTATCGATATCCGCATTACTTTCTGCAAGACGTTCGTGTATCCTCTGTTGTTCAACTTCCGGATCCGACTTTATTCCATTGGTCGGCTAAACGAAACAGTAGATTCAAGAACTACTTGTAAGTAACAGCGAGATCGCGAACGTACTTTTGATAGCCAACTACTGACAGAGGGTCCGCCATCAACTTCCATGGGTATCGGAATCGCAATCGGTACAGCACCGTTGGAACCATTGTTTGTCAAGGATGACATTGACTGTGGTGCGTCCACATGGCTGACGAATTGAGTCGGCTGGCCCTGCCGTGCAGAATTCCTTCTTTCCAAAGTTCTTTGCAAATCTTTCAATCCAGATAACGAGAGATCGAACTTTTTTAGGTCAGTGAGGGGTTTACTGGTAGGGCGATCGGGGGAGAGATTTGCCGATCTGAGACTACTGAAGTCCACACGAGTAGGCGAGAACAAAGCACCCGACAGTATTTTGGTCGGTGTCGTAGTAGTAGTAGAAGACTGGGAATAAGAGACAGCAGGAGCGCTGGGTACAGCATTCGCTGCTTCGTTCTCTTGTGGTTTACTGGCAAACGGCCCCAGAGGAGCATGTATCGAGCCACGGCCTTTGCCTATAGATCGTCCCAAGCCTGACGGAATCTGGAACTTGGCGTCTGGTCTAGTTAGAGGGTATCCATTCTTGCCCTTGCTGTGATTGCCATCTCGCTCCTTATCGCTGCCGTGCGCCAGTTCATGCTTGGAAGGAGCGACAACATTCAACAAGATGTGTTTTCTAACAAACACAGGATGAGCTTGCGATGCAGACAAAAAATGTATTACGTGATAAGCGCAGCAAAGCACTCACATACAAACCTCTTCTCTCGAAGTCCTCTTGTCTGGTTTCATAGCGTCTCGAATTTGCTTATCTAGACTACGATGAAAAGGCTTCCAAATGGATGATCAATGACTGAACAGGCATAGCAGAAAGCGACGCTCACTCCATCTTGCTCCGTCGTCCACCAAAACCTCGCTTGTGCACTTTTCAAAATAAAATTAATCTTCTCAGGTTCCGGTTCAGATATATGCAAAGCTTGCAAATCTTGAAAAAGTACATCCTGCCAATCTGGAAGATTACACATGTTTTAGATTTCCAATCGCCCTTGTGTAGTTGGTAGAAAAACGTACTCGTCAACGGAATGTTCAGAGTCCCACCAGACTTCTTCTCATGATTCATCCTACCCGCTTTTTGCCCCTTGTATTGGATTTGAACATGAAGATCTGCTTTCATGTTGAAGGAATCGAGCGCAATAGTCACTGGCAGCCGTGCGGGGCCCTTCGATCGTGCGATTCGTTCCTGGCTCTAGGAGACGACGTGGGGCCGTTCAACCTCTTCCGAGTGCGCGCCAATAGTACGCGTGCTATGCGCGTGATAGTTAGTATGATATATACGTATCCCAACACGAGTGATTCCACTGGATTGGGGTTAAATATTGCGCTTTCTGGTCTGCTCGAACCTATGGTCGTAAATGGAATTCTGCTTTGGTCTCAAAGCTGGAAAAAATCAAACCCCAAAATGTCGGAAGTATTACCACAAATATCAGTGTAGAAATCCAACCTACAAGCTTGCTTTCCGAATAAGGAGCTGACGAAAAATTTGTAATGCGGGGGGATAGTTATACGAAGAACATTGCGAGAAAGAGTTCAGAAGTTGTGGTCGAACGAAAGCGAGGCAGCGTTCACGCAAAGGGCAACAAGCACTTGATCGAAGACCGGAAGTAATTCAAGGACCATTGAAGGTCTTCAACATTTTCAGCATATTATACGACGAACTGATTCATGCAAGGACAGAGGAGATGAAGAGGAGAAGAGGAAGAAAAATAAAACTAGAACAGAAACATGCTTCGTATACAAAAACGGTGCCTATGATTCAGACTTCTAATATTGCACACTGATTAAGTAGTCCGCCAGTTTCTCAACAATTATCGTGGCTTCACTAGCTTGAATCGGAGTAGCGTATTCTGCAATCAACACCGCCTGTGTGGTCTTTACCAGCACGCACCCATCGGTCTAATGCGCAAAAGGAAAGATGATGACACGGATCAACCGACGCAGAAGAATCCGAAGACGTAAGAAATGTTGGGCGATATCGAGAGATAACGGGCAGAGAACAACACCAGCATGGATTGTAAGATCGCCAGAGAGACGAAAAGAAAAGCAAAGAAGATCAGCTACCCTCGATATCAATGCAAGAAATTGAAATCGACGAACCGCCTTCTTCCCGTAAACACTCCTTATATTAGCATTTATAGTGAAGAACTTTTGTCCTCCCAGACGAATCCCAGATGCTTGAGTTATTTCAGCATTATCGAATGCTCTGACTGCGGCCACCTGCTCTTCCAAGGAAATCTGGATGTTATGGATACATTGTATGTTGCAGATCACGGGTCAGATTTGACAAAGTCAGGGGCCCAGGCTCATTCACGGAAGTTCAATGAGACATACGTTGTACCCAGGAGAGTTTGCCCAAACACCACCTTTTTGACCTATTATAGCAGCCTTGGTGATCTTTTTAGTGCCGACCAGATTCACATCAACATATGCTATACAGTGAGGGATCAATTACACTTGTCCCAGGGTCGTACAGAACGCGCACTTTGCCAGGACATGGTTGCGAGTCAAAACAAGAT
This sequence comes from Sarcodon aspratus, assembly GCA_003313825.1. Taxonomy (NCBI): domain Eukaryota; kingdom Fungi; phylum Basidiomycota; class Agaricomycetes; order Thelephorales; family Thelephoraceae; genus Sarcodon; species Sarcodon aspratus. Next base: position 9,152 of record QLOR01004367.1, on the reverse strand, counting down.
GAGAGCAATGAGTGAAGACAATGGATTCTTCTGGTTGCTAGTAATCCAAGAGGCCTTGGCCGGAGATACCCGGATAAGAAGATAACTCATTCTTCCAAATTTGAAAGATGGTCGAATATTTAAGTATTCAAATTCTATACCCAATCCTGTTGCATGCCAGCCAATATACCATTCCTTCGCCTCCCTCTTCACACCATCCCAACGGCCCCAAATCACATTCTGCACAAGTTAGTAGCTTGACAATAGCGGGGTTGGTACCAGAAGGCTGTGCTGGGAGGTTTCGAGAAAATCCAATGTTCTCAAAAACCATTGGATTTGCGGGCGGTCCAATCTTCCACGTCCAGATGGGGACTATAGGAGGCGGAAGATGTGGAAGGAGATCAGGCGGAGGCAACTTTGCCGGATTATCGAGCTGTAGTTAAGATCATGAACGGATGATGGTGACGACAACGACAGAAATACAAAATTAACGAAAAGCGCACCTTGACACTCGGTCGTTCGGTCAATTTAGCAATATCAGACTTTAAAATCACGGATGTACAACCTGGCCGAGGACAAAGGAGGTCGACTTTATTCGTGTTATTAGCGTTTGTTACCTGAGCCACGCCACCAGAAAACCCAATTAACGGTTGTTTGAAAGGCTTAGACGGGCCTTGGCGTCTTGCTTGCTCTTGCTGTTCCTTCATTGCCTGGAAGATCCGACGCTGCATGACAGGATCTGGGGGTGGTGGCGGGAGAAGGTAGCGCAGCTGGAACCATGTTTTCGAACCATGTACAACATCGCTTTTCCCAACAAGATCAAATCCTGCTTTTGTGTAAAAGGGAATCATGTCTTCGTGGGATAACAGCAACACTCTTTCATACTTCTTTTCTTCCGTCGCCTGTTCAAACCGACGAAGGTATTCTTTCAACATCCCCAGGCCAATGCCTTTGCGTTGGTAATCAGGATGTACACAGACTGCATGAATGCAGACAGACTTTCCCTCAGGCAGGTGATTCGTCATCGAAGCGTGGGTGAGAGTCTTAGAGTCCGAGGAGGTGGAACAAATATAACCAATCAATTTGTTGTCCTCATCCGCAGCATAAGTACCAAGGAACAAATGAGGGCCTGACGCCTGGCGATATTTGAAGGTCTCCAAGGACGCTGCTTCATCTTCAGGAAATACTAGCAGCCAAAAGCATGTCAGCCAGTATAGCTCAGACAAAGCTCGCACGAAACAAACCAGATCCCTCTATAAGAATCGCATCTTCAAGCTGTTCTGCAGTAACGAGGTCGTAGACCACTGATTGCATTTCGTAGTTTTGTTTGACAGAGGGCTCGAGATAGCGCGTATGTAAGCTACTGGTAGGTAACTTTGTTTGATATTAGTAGGAGTCGTGCTGGTTATTTCACGTCAGCGCGACGAGGCCCGGCCAGATTCCTAAAGTCCTTGAATCGTCAAAACAGACCGAACAGGTCGTTGGACTCACGCTAGTGCAAGGTGGACCTTGAAGAAAGGAATCTGAGCCTTGATATGGCAATAAGCGCCATTTGGCTCCATGGATTATTTACGAGTTCTTTATCACGGATTTGTCCTCGATAATTTCACATCAAGGATGCCGGGATTTATCCAAACCGCTGCAAATCAACTTTAACATTTCGAGCGCAGCGCGACCTTCAGTGTCTTTTTATCTACAACATATGTTGGAGCCTTCTGAGTCAGTGTGTTGGTCACGATGGTAGTTCCCTCAGCATCATACAAAATGTAGTAAAGCGATTTCCTCCGGAAACAGGCGTTGGGCTACAACTTGGACCGTGAAAAGGTTGGCACACGCTTCGAAGCCATATCCTGTCTGGCTTTATCCCTCAAAACCCTTCGTAACAATTTACCGGAGGGAGTCTTCGGAATGGCATCGATAAATTCGACACCGCCCTCGAGTCGCTTGTACGCAATCTTGGCATCGGAGACGTGCTCAAGAAATGTCAACTCTATATCCAAAATCAGAAACCAAACGATGCTCACTTTTTTCAACGCTTGCTTAAGCTGCTCAGCCGCACCGGGATCACCATTGATTCCAGCCGCGGCGTCTGCTGCAAGGACGACGTAAGCCCGAGGAAGCTCTCCGCTGTAGTCATCTAAAACCCCGACAACGCAAACATCCGCTACCGCGGGATGCGCAAGAAGATGACCTTCGAGCTCCGACGGCGCAACCTGGAAACCGCGGACTTTGAGAACTTCCTACAGAGATTCATGATCGTTATGGAGGACAATATGAAACACAACAAATATTCCACCTTGATTCGATCTGTGATATGAAGTTCTTCATCCTTGTCGAAGAAACCAACATCACCGGTCCTCAGCCACCTGCAGAAAAAAAATCAGATACTGTTTAATAAGATGTCTTCAGAAGAACCTGCATACCCGTCCACGAACGTCTCGGCCGTTCTGTCAAAGTCGATAAGGTCCAGCACATCAGCAACAGGAAATACAGAAAACTCACGCTTCAGGATTGTTGTAGTAGCCTAGAGCCAAACTCGGGGACTTGACATATATTTCACCCTCTTCACCTGAACTAGCCAACAAGCCATCTGGATTGACAATTTTGGCTTGACATCCAGGAAGAAGGCTACCTGCGCTTCCTTGGCGAGAGTAACGTTGATAAGGAGACCACTGACAAGACATTCGGAAGGTAATAACAGCAGAATATAGACTTGTACTCACGATGCTAACCACAGTTGCGCTCTCCGTCATGCCCTGATGACATCGAAAAACAACCCTCCCTTGAACAACTGTCATGAACGATAAAATCTAACTCACGTAGCCTTGTCCGATCTCCGCATTTGGGAATATCTGCGTTAATTGTCCCATTAACTCCCCCGGGAAAGGTGCTGCTCCACTGGTTATCAACCGAACGTGAGAGAGATCGTACTTTTTGACTAGCGGGTGCTAATCCACTTAAGCCGTAAGTTTACTGACGCCACGCTAGGGTTCTAGACACATACTTTGGTCAATAACACTATCTGTGGAGGGACAATTCTATGAGATATCTTTAGATGAGATGCATGCAATCAAAGAACTCTGCGCACGGAAGATGCGTAATCCGATATCGAACAATACTGTCCAACATTTTCGCGAAGTCGAATTTTGGCATTACGACAACTGTGAACTAGATGTGGACGTCAGCAATGCGACTGTACGACCTTGTTTGAGGTTCAACGGACCCCCAAGTGTAGATACCAAGTCGTCTATAACCATGTTAGTCCTCGAAAACTGATGGAACAAAGACGACGTTACCAAGATGATGAGCCCATAAATATCTTGTGGAAATAGTCAATAATCCGCCAGATAGGCCAAAAACAGAAAAAACTACGTACGAAAAAAAGGAAGCACTGTGTAAACATTCAGTACCGGTATTAAACGTCAAGATCGAGACTGACCTGCCAGAGCAACATAGCCTTGTCGATATCTCATCTTATCCCATGGCGCATATCTCTCGTTTACTTTTTGCGACAACGATATTTGAATAGCATTAGCAACGACAGCATAATGTGATATCGCGACTGCCTGGTCCATGCGTCAAGCTCTTGAAGATGTCAGCAAATAGGGTTATGAGAACTCGCCTTGGGTGGTCCAGTCGTGCCGCTAGAAAAGCAGAGGTAGGCTATCTTTGTCTTGGCTTCACCTGGTATTAGTGTCCTTTCTTTAAAGTTCGGCTCTGATTTCAGACCCTCCTTGATCAAGCCATCGACACACAAAAACCCCGGAGTGGGATCCAGCAGCAAAATGTGCTGGCCTGTAATGCCGTGTTTCTTTGCAGCCTCAGATACCACAGTGACACAGGAGGAAACTGTGATGATGTAAGTAGCCTTAGATACTTTGAGTTGGTGGACGAGCTCGTCAGCGGTATATGCAGGGTTTCCGGGCCTTCAAATGATAGGATTAGTGCGCGCACGTAGAGTGCATGCCTACTCACGAAACAATTGCGCCAAGTCTGCCACAAGCCCAAATAGCAACACAATAATCTGAGCAAAGAATCAAAGGCATTCAAAACGACAAGGTAGAGAGCGACACACCAATTTGATTGGGCGCAAAAATGCAAACTGTACACAGATTAAAGAATGTCCAATATCATAACCCTCGACTGAGAAATTCACCTGTCGAATCATCATCTAGTCAAGGTCAGTTAGGCATGAGAATAATGGGTAAAAATATGAGGACTACATACTGATGTTCCACTTGCGGCTCAGGCCATTAGCCAAGCCTTGGACACGCGTCCTAACCTGTTTGTATCTTTCATAAAGTGACAGCTGATGTCATCAAGTTCTGTGACTGACCTCTTCATATCCAACTTTCCTCCCCGAATCGTCATCGATGAACCAAGGTATTCCATCTCTGTTCGCCTTCGTTGGATGGTTGAACGTATCCAAGACGAATTGGACCACAGTCAAGTTGTCTGGAATCGGAACACGCAAAGTGTCTCCTTTCACGATTGACATTTTTAGTGGATCGTTGGAGGAGCGTGAACTGAAGCCGGGCTCATTCGCGTGATTACCCGAGGGTTCTTGGCTAGATATTGCCGAGGTGGCGGCCCACCCGAGTGCGACCTCCAGGCACTGTATGAGAGACCCCCAAGAAAGTTAGAATGGCTCTGCGGATCAACTCAGCCTGCCTTAGGAAAACGCTCCGGTGCTCTCCACATTGAGAACAAGGTAGTCACCTGCTAGTAGGAAGCATAGACGGGCGTTATACGATAATAGCCAGCACCGTGAATATCCGATCCATACTACCTGCACCCTGTTTAGTCCTTTGAAAGTTGGTCCCTCCCAACTTTGCAACACAAACCAATAGAGTTGTCACATAGACCGACACAAATTCTCGCCGGGATAGGGTTCATCCTCGGGACCGTCTCCGTCGGCTTGTACAAATAGAGATGCCCAATTCAATCAGCTGTCCAGGAGCTTTCAAGTTACCGTCGAGGAGCATCCCTGATAGCGACGACGAAGTCAGGTTAGCCATATAACGTTTAGTATTCCAGTCATAGATGCAAAGATGACGCGTTGCAAGCAGCACGCATCCGAAACTGAAAGTTTCACCGAGCTCCTGAGAGCGTCTATATAGTTAGTTACATCCATGCTATTCTAAATTGCCATTGGCCACCGAATCGAGCGTCGGGATCGGACTCAAGGTCGTTGTCGGCACAAAATGCGTGAGAGTCATCCTATAGTATACGAATCAAACTTCTGTAAACCAAACTCCGTATTCGTTTACAACTTGTATTACTCAGGCTCAGCTCATCTGCTTGTACCAAAGGAGATTCGTTCGTTGATGATAATTCTTCCCGTGCTGCTCGGACATCCGGGAATAGGCCAGCTCATCTTCACGCCAGTCCTTATTACTGCCAGTCTGCCAGAAGTCTGAATAGACTGAGAAACTCCAACCAAGATGTATAACGAGATACGAACGTGGTAATTATACAGTTCGGTTACCGGACTAAAATGGTACTACCACATTCAAGTTGGCACAAGGTTGCTAATTCGCTAATAGATTTCTATTGCAGAGCACACAGGGCGCACAGGTTTTATTCACTAATATGCAAATACGCGAAGGGCAAGGGATGGACCTTAAGCCTGCTAGCCTAACACAACACTTTTGCTCCTGGGAGTGTGACCCTGAATACGAGTACTTGGTTGTCAACATTCAATCCTGCATCATAAGGGACGCTTGCAGCACGTCCGTGCGTGGTCTGGAAATCATTGTCGGCCTAGCATGGGCACATGGTCATTAGAGCTTGAGAGGAAGACGAGAAAAGACCTCACGGCGGTAAACAAGAAGTAATCATCAGGATAAGCGGGCTCTTGTACAGATGCTAGTGCAATAGACTCCCATTTCGACGCAATCAATGTTTCATCAAAGGGATCGGCTGAGGAGAGGTACATTAATCATTTGTTGAAGCATGGTTAGCAGACACGCACAGTTGTGGAGACCAAAGCGAGCCAGCTGAATGCTGTCGACGAGGCTGACAAATGAAACGTAGGTCGCTGGTTTGACGCTCTCCGTTAATACACCGTCTTTTGCTACAGCATGTAGGCTTTTGTCGTATTTGGTATCATGAATGTCAGTTGCGTTCGATATATCAAGCAGATCTATCTGTCTTATAGGTGCCGGTCAGACTTCTTGAAAGACAAGAAGGTAAAGAAAGAGTTACTTGTATGACGACTCATTACTGCTACCTCCTGCTCCGTCACTATCCCTAGACAAGACGAGGAAGACGTGATCCTTGACAAAGTGCAACTGGATACTAGTTAATCATAAGAGAAATCACATCAGAATTTGAATTCACCTCGCTGGTGGGCAACGTTTTGCCCTTTTTTGTTTGTGGTAGAGGAACAACCCATTCTCCATCGAGCACAGGACGGGTCTGAGAAATGTCATACGAGAGGAGACGAGTATATCGGTTGGTACTTTTATCGCTACCTCCATCTTGCATAGTGGCCGATTGTAGAATGGCGTACAGTTTGGTTCCATCAAAGGATGTAGTCAACCCCTCAAAACCTGCGCAATCATAAATTCAACATCACGATCAAAGAGAAAAGTCGCTACCTTGGTTTGCGGAGCGGCCCGTACTTGGGTCTTCTTCAGCCGTGAAATTTAGCGTGCCGTTATGGAAAGGTAAGAAAGCCTGTGGCGGTTGTATGACTTGGATGAGTTGGCCATCAGAGGTAAATTGGTATATATATGGTCCGTACTCGTCGCTAGTCCAGAACCTAAAGTAATACAGCTGACTATATGTGGATCATCGACGATTCATAGTTGTGCTTACGTATCATTTGCACCTTGAGCAATTCCTTCTGGGTCCAACGTTAGATGATCATATGTCTTCAAGGCAATTGGCATAGGGGGATCTGCGTGATTTTCCGCAATATGGGCGGCCCTCACAGCAAGAGCATCAAGACCGCTAGTACGCGTCTCGTTGCGCTCGTAATATAACAGGGTTGCGTTGTACTTGAGCTGTAGGGTTTGTTGCCCGTCGGCAAAGCTCAAGTTGCTTGATCCATAGTATGGATTGAGCACGAATTCAATTGCGTGTTGACGGGACTGATAATCAATTGTTCCATTACTGAAGACAACCGGAGTGAGAGTCACACCGTGTATGGAACAAATCGATGATTTTACATACATGTTATATCCGCGGTCAGGTTGAACAATCAGAGTACCAATAAATGCTCCACTTCCTGATTGAGAGAAGGAACCCTGTCGTAAAGTGATTGCACTGCCAATACCACCGATAGTGTCGCCTGCGGTGACTGTAGTTAGGATATATGTAATGCTAGAGGGTATCAATATTACCTCCAGGTTCCGTAAAATTCGCCGGAATGAAGCCAAACGCGACTAAACCCTGTTTCGACATATTAAGCACTGATGCACACAGGTGGATTCTGAGCACGGATACCTTGTTGATGTACCTCTCCGCACCCAGAGTCGAGGAGACCCAAGTTGAGTTACTCGTGGCATGGGCTGCTCGATAGAAAAACAGGGCGGCGAGAATGAGATTTTGTGTGAGCATCGTCGTCGTCCCTGACGAGGACAGTAAACAAGGATCAGGTGAAAGAATACTGGTATTTAATGCAGTATCATAGTCCGGATGGAACACTCATGGTGCAGGTTCGGCGAAGGAGAGATCATGGGGTCTATTTTCGTCAGCTGAACAAGGATCATTCTGGTTGCTGTGGCAGTTACCGCTTGACCATTTCTGACGTGGTGCAGGAAGGCGGACGATAAACCGATCAGAAGAATTACGTTGACTCAGTTGGTTACATACCGTGCGGCGTCGCTGGTTGTGGCGTGGAACAACGAGGTGCTTTACGGGAGACAGCATGGTGGTAGTGGTGTTTTGAACGTAAGTCATGTCTCTAGGGTCTAAATATGGCAAGTGTAAGCACTTGTGAGAATAATTACTGGCGAGCTGAATTTCCATCCTTGCCATTGGTAAGTCTACAATTTACTGTAACAGAGCTGCAGCATTCAAACTGGGTGGAAATAGAGGGTACAATTAATTACTGTAATATAGTAACATACAATAGAATGATTCGTATTGAAAGCGAGCATGATGCCAAGAAGAGCCTGAGTGCGGCAGTCACCAGGTGCTCATGATATTCATCGGCATTTAACATTTCCGCCGACTGAAAAGTCAGTATACAGATGGAAACGACATCAAATCGGGCGGCGGTGGTTTTTCCGAAGGCTTCAATAGATATCCTTTGAGTGATGTGTACGATGCACAACGCAGATAAAAACTTACACTCGACGGCAGATTTCGACGTAGTATATGCGCCGACGCCCTAAGTGAAGGGTAAATCTTCGGAGACTATCGACTCGTCATCAGAACTCACGGGATATTCGGCGCTGCTCGATGGTCGACCTCTGACGACAATGGGATTTTGTGACTTGCATCTATCAGCCAAGGAGAGACAAAGTAAGAGATATCAGCAGGGGTCTGAAAAATCTCTTGAAAATTGGCTTTGACGCTGACCAGTGTTTTTAGTTGGGCTAGAATAGCTAGCTCGTCAACGACATCCACCCGAGACAAGAAGAGAACATACCTTGTGTCCTCTATCATCTTCAGCCCGGTTTCCGGATCATTAACGAGGACATCAATGCTTCCCCAGACACTCAAAGCTTCGTTAATCTTCTTGCTGACAACCTCGCTTGGGTCAGTGATATCTAGTTGCAATAAGTAAAGACGGGATGAATCGGCCAAGATGCGCATGTCTTGGATCTGTTCGAGCACTCGGGCTGTGGCGATGACTTTGTCGTTGCTCTCGAGAGCATGGTGAACGAGACTCCGACCCGGCCCAGAAGACGCCTCTTTGGAAGGAGTTAGCCACGACGAGAGGCACTACGACGAAGAAGGCTCGCCTCTTATAAACCAAACCTTGGGAGTGTTGTCAGCCATATTCCAGAATTTGTTAAGCTCTAAAACTGGGGCGTTTTCTGCGCTTTGTAGTGACCAATCTATGACATCGGAGTTTATTTGATTTCTATTTTTTGATCGTCGATCATCACATCTACCGCCAATTGCAATAATATTATCCCATTTACTAGGAACGCGTTCTTTGCTTTCGTTTCCTACCAATCAGATGTCCAAGTTGCTTCGTGCCTTTGTGAGCGCTC
>QLOR01004366.1:0-28390 GCA_003313825.1 Sarcodon aspratus | reverse complement strand
GGCAATAACAACGACTCGTACGGATCAAACAACAACAACAGTAACGATTCGTACGGTTCGAGCAACAAGGACAACTCGTACGGTTCGAGCAATAACGACTCGTACGGATCAAACAACAACAGTAACGATTCGTACGGTTCGACCAACAAGAACAACGATTCGTACGGTTCGAGCAACAGGAACACCGATTCGTACGGTTCGAGCAACAATAACAATAACGATTCGTATGGGTCCAACAATAACAACAGTAACGATTCGTATGGTTCGAGCAACAAGAACAGCGATTCGTACGGTTCGGACAACAAGAACGACAATTCGTACGGTTCGAACAATAACAACAGTAACGATTCGTATGGTTCAAACAACAAGAACAACGATTCGTACGGGTCCAGCAATGACACCTACGGTAGCGGAAACAACAGCTCTGGAGGCGGAGGATATGGGAGCAACGACAGCAACAACAACAACAATAGCAATAGCTCTGGTGGTGCTGGTGACATGTTGGATAAGGGCATACATTTCGCTGCGCAGAAAACTGGTTACAACTTGGTGAGTGCCGTCTTCTACCAATCTAGTGTTGCCTAGAGACTCAAGCTTTCTGCAGGATGATAGTACCGCACATAAAGTCGGCGAAGGTCTGCGATCTGAGCTCAGAAAATTTGGGGGTGGTTTCTAAGTGCGTCTTCGAACACTCCTTTTTTGGTCATATACGAAAGCCTAACAGCCTAAAAGTGTCTTTGGGGGCTTCCAGATCGTGTCCGTGTGAAGAGAGTTTGTAACAAGGCAGAAATTAAGCTGTACCTACTATTCGAATTGTGTTCAGTGTCGTTCTTGTAATTGGCAACCAAAGAAACCTCACTATCGATTGATTTGCCATTATTGAACATCTGATTCGACCACCCGTCTGCCCTTCGTATCAACAGCGTTATGAGTATCAAGATATCTCAAACACTAAAAATCTTCGATATCATCCCCATCTAACCACCCCCCATGTTCCGGTCCGCCTGCGTCTTCTCGCCTGCCATACGTTTCCCCATCATTGTCATCTACAGCTACACCGACTCCGTTATCGTCTTCATCCAGTTGCGATCCTTGTAACCCATCTTTGGACCCATCTTTGGTGAACACCAAAGTGGAGAAGGACCTATGATTTACTGGTGGCGGGAATTTCCCTTCAAAAACAGTAGTGATTAGACCCGGTGCTCGAATAAACGGCACAATGTTAGTCCGAACCTGACTGTTCTCGTGCTTTCAGCACAGCTCCAAGTTCCAGAGCGATACTGTCCCTAGTCCATCCTCCCGCTACAGGAACGTGCTCCTGGACAAAATTCCGTCCGATCAAATCCGTGACAAATCAAAAAAAAGGCGAACCTTGGTCAACCAATCCTGTACGTCCCTCACAGCATCCAAACTCTCTCGTTCAATCTTAAGTTGCTCAAAAAAGTCCGGTTTGTAAAACTTCTGGGAACGTCTAGCAACCGGCGTGGGTAAAGAATGGAGCGTTCCCAGTGTCAGGAGGTGGAACCTGTGCGGGTTTGCTTGATACCACTATCGCAGGAAGTTCAACAAGAAAGGAAAACGGTATGCAAATCGACACACAACTTCTCTCACCTCTTCGGGACCACTCCAATCAACCCAACTTAGCCAATCGCTGACGCCTTCGCATTCATCAACGTCATTGCAGAATTGGGTATAATTTTGTTGGATATATAAAGAGAATAAAGAAGAGTCGATCGGCGTGTCCGCATACAGAGCCTGCCAAGATAAAAATATAACGGGTATGTAAAAGTATAGGGCAGAACTTACATCTACATCAACCCTACTGGCTTTACGTTCATGCTCCTTCAGATGTCTGGGAAGCTTTGGAGGATCTTTGATACCCTGGTCCAGCACTCTATCGCGTTCGATATCTTTTTTGCTCGCCGATACGCCTGGCGAATCTCCCTTTCCTACAGATATTAAAGCGGGCCGTCAGAAACGTTGTGCGATATATGCAATGCAAACCAACGCTTATTGTATAGAACCTTCCCGATTAAGTGAAATAACGCGAGGCTTTGTTCTCGTCTCGTAACAGATTCCAAGACAACCCTTGCACTGCGATTAGCAGAAGTAGATTTCCTCTTTCCCTTCTTGTCGATGGTCATGTCCACCACACATGCGAATTGGAGAGCCATAATTGCGCTTCGAATATCTCCATTAGCTGACTCCACTACCATTTCAACAATATCTTTTGAAGGTCTCCCGGGGGCCGACCCACCGAAGTGAGCGTCTAAGAGGGTGTGCAAACCTTTTTTCATTAATGTCGGCGCAATCGGGTTGAATCTGTGGCGGCGGTGTTTGTCAGAGCCGCGCAAGATAGGCAAGAAGATAACAACCCACTTGATTTGGGTTGTATACGGAGAGTGTAATAAGCCAGGAGGGATGACGCTTCTCACATCAACTGCATCTTTGGTTTTCCAGGTGCTCTGTCCAGCACCAACATCGTCGCCGGATTCGCCTCTCAATCCGGCATCACTTATGACGATTACAACGGGTGCAGCATCAGCATAGGTTGTCGTAGATCGCTGAATATATTGTTGTAGAGCCTCATGAAATTGTGTCTGCGTTTCTGGATGCAAGATGTTGGGCAAGTCTTCTAAAAGCACTATTTGTCGAGAGTGAGAGTTTGTGGTTGCACTTGAAGCGGCGCCAAAGATAGATCGGCACGTTGAAGCGCGGAGCAGAAATGCCTGGAATTTCTCCATCAAGGAATCAAAATCGTCGTCTCCTAAACATACGTGAAAAACAAAAACTTTTACTAAGCCCAAAAAGCACGTCAAGAAACCCTACCATGTGCAGCATAACTCGATCCAATCGAGTTCCTCCATTCAATTATCTCAAAACCTAGCTCTCGAGCCAAGACGCGGACAGTCGTCGTCTTCGCCGTGCCTGCAGGACCAGTGAGAGTCAAAATCCGCTAGAAAAAAAAATGCACCATCAGCACACTTGTACATAAAGCATCGTCGCATGGAACTTGCCCGATATTTGCGTAGTTTCCCAGAAGGTCCGCCCTCGAAAGCTTCTTTGAACCATCGCCGAACGTCTTCTACTTTCTTGCTATGAACCGCCAACTCGTGCTTCAAATGCCTTTATGAACTTGGGGGCAATCAGGAAAAACAGTAACGGGGGGTCATACCTCCGTCTGAGGTTCGTACTTGTCCACCCATAGCCGATCATCTTGCACAAATCTCAGCCATGAAAGAACGAACAAGTAAAAAAAAATAAACGCGCGTTACCATTCACGAGTGGGCCATCTTCCTGCGGCGTAGCCTTTCCTTTGCCTTTACGAGCACCCGAAATGGCCAGAGACAAAGACTGACTCTTCGCATCCTGCAACGGCAACTCGACACTAAAAACCGGTGGCTTGACAAACTATTCACGATTCAATCGCCTTGTGCATTTAACACATAAATAAGAGATAATACGCAACGGACAATGGCTTTAGCTTCTTTGTGGGAGGCGGAGAGTCTGAACGCAGCGTGCTTGTGCGCGTAGAGCTCTTCTGAAATGAACCCTTTGGTTTGGACGACTTTTTGGTGGACATACTACTATCCAGAGTATGTGAACTTGAAGCTTGAAGTCAGTCGCGTCAAGTCGCGTGACAGAATAAATAATGTCGACGCGACGCGACTTGGAAAGTTCAACCAACTTGAACTGTCAAGCGCGCGCAAACCGTTCAAGATGCCGTAGTCTCTAGCCAAAATCCACCAATCATATCCCTGTTATACCGACGATGATAGCCTGGGTATGACCCTAACTTCACAAGTACATACGCAGATCTGAGTGATCGCCATCGATAGCAAAGGAACAGATATGAAGAAAGAAAAACTATGCGCACACCGGGGAAGAGGCACCCTGCAGTACACACACTACTATCCTAAAAAAAACTACATAAGAGAAAACTGATGAATAACAATAAGCGTAAACGAGTGGTGGGTACAAATGAGTGGTAGCCATAACGAGTCGTAGCTACAAACGAATGTTACAGGGAAATGTGTATCATCATCATCCCTTGTCTGCCAAACAATAGATAAGTTGAAAGAAAAAAGATACTACCGGAAACGCTCCAAAAGTTCAAACCACTTCACTTTCTACTTATATATTTACTACCCATACTGGCCCGGATGGAATCCTCCAACGGTAGGCCAGCGACAATATCGACGTACTTGAATTCATCGTACTGCCTGCTCACATAGGCAGGCGCAGGCGAATCGGGCACACGGGGAAAGTAATAAGCACCAAACACATTCCGTCCTCCATGATCAAAGTCAGAGCTCGAGGTGCTGGTTCTTTTGGTTCTACCACTCAAGGAAGCCGCGAAGTAATCATGGAAATCAACCGATGGGTCGCCTTTCGAGGAGAACCCAGCCATATCGGTGATGGATGAAGAGCTTCCTCCATAGAAGCTCGATACTACGTTGGCACGGCGTTTCGAGCTACGACTTGACTCGGAATCCTCGACATCATAGCGTGATATTGGAGTTTTCCACGCCTGCCTAGTGCCGTCGCGAGACTGCCGGCCGATCACGACGTGGATGAGGGTTAAAGTAAGAATCAACACTAAAGTGACGCGTATACACGAGAAATTAGAGCTATCTTCGCCTTGTTCCAGAGGACTTACAAGCCGCAGCTACAGCCCAGATCATAACTCTAAGGACCTGGAATTCTAGGCACCATGTACGCAGAGCCAGTTGAGCTAGACAATGTCAGATCCATGATCTAAACAACATCGAACAGCGAACACGCACTTGTTGATATTGGGCTGCAAGTCAAGGGTACATTGCTCCAACGGAACGTCGAAAAAATGTTTAGTCCTAGAAGTACAAGTAAGTTCAACTTGTCGCACTTGACACCGCCGAGAAACCCGAAACCCACCAATCCAGGCAAATGTCAGGACAGCAAAGAACGGAATCTCAAACTGAGGACGAGCACTCCAGGAGTTCCTGGAAGTAATGTCCAACAGGATTCTTCAAAGACGACACGTAACACATGACTTAGATCAGCTGACGGAGTAGAAAAAGGGGTAGAGTCATACGAAAGAGGGAGAATAACCAGGGTGGCCATGGATAGCACCAAAGGAAGCAAGTCAGCAATATCTGTAGGTTCATGAGCGTCAGTCGTATTCGTACACATAGAAAACACGCGAACGCACAAAAGAATGAATGATAAATATTCACACAAAGAGACAGAGCAAAGACAACAGCATCCAAGGCAAGAACGACGCCTGGACCACACAGTGAGTCAACCGCCGGTCTAAAGTTTAAAGAATAGAACAGACCAAAGGCGGCAAATTTTCTCTTGCCTGCAGCAGAGACCGCCATGGATGGGTGAGAGGTACAATTGGATGGTTACAATAGAGCGCAAAGAGTCGATGGACAGCCTGAGACCAGGCGTCTGTGGTTGCTGATCGGGGATGTCCTCCAAGAACACACAGATGCTCTAGATGTGATGTAGGATCAGATAACAATACAAGGAGTGAGCAGCAGACTAGTAGGTTTGAGCAGGATGAGCAGTAATAGCGCTGAGCGCTGAGTAAATAGATAGAACTTCAAGGAAGGGCCCGACAGCAGAACCTATCTTCTCCATTTGAAATCGGGTCACTAACCAAACCCATGGCGACTGCCCGGGATCAAGCACGAGATCAAGCATGATTTCAATGCCCCTGCATAATGGATCATTAAGGCCAGGGGGCTGGGTCCCTCGTTGCCAGGAGAAAAGATCCTAACTGTTCTATTCAGTAATGCGTGCGAACATTGCTTCGGCCGAGTGACTATATGAAATTCGGTACCTTAACCCAAGAAAAATAATATTTCTATGAGTATAAACTCTATCACATAGACAAGGACAGCCAGCGAGTAAGGTATAATAACGGCCATAATATCAAGGGTCCATGATCTAGAAACTTTAACAGCACATGTAACGGCAGTCTATGCAATGTGCAACATGAAGAACATGCAAGCAAGAAAGTCCGTAATAGACAAAGTTCGGGAGTCCATGAACATAAAGAGTCTTTAGTAAGAGAAGATCATCAACCATGGGTTAAGCACGATCTGGTGACCAACGTCTTGTAAGGAATATATAGACACCAAATTAACAGGATTTCGTACCGGGAAAAGGATGTGGCACCCTCCTGACATTGCAAGCGGAAGTATAACAGCCCATGCAGAACCATCGACCCGCCAAGCTTGAGGCACTAACGACGTACTCACTATGATCATACCAGCGAGGATGATTATCGAAGCTGTAAGAGAAAACCAATACCTGGAACGATGAACGACAAGGAATAAGAAGGCATATAGGAAAGCATTCCAGCGATACAAACCTTCTGGCTATCATGGGAACTTCCTTGAAGAAATTCGACCTACGTTATATGTCAAATTCAGCTAGACATACAGGACCGGTCGACCGTTACCTTTCTACTTCCTTTCCAGTTGCACCCCAAGTGATATTGTACGAGAACAATTGTGCAAGAATTGCGATGCTGAGGGGAATAGACAACCCGCCAAAGAAGAAAAAGCTGCACGTCGATCAAGCATAGATTAGCCAGCCTATTAATCATCAAGATGGCAGAAAGCTCACAAAAACGGCAGCCATTTGACATTATCGAGGAATCCCCAGACCTTAGTACGTCGTGTCTTGAGTGGGTCACAAGAGAAAAGAAGGCAACCATCAACTCACCAGCTCCTTATGGCCTAACCGATACTGAAATTTTTGATTAACGGTGTGAAGTTTCATGAAGTAGATTGGACCAACCTCAAGCAACGTGTATCCGAGAGTTCCACTTCCGAAAAATACCACAACTGTAGCGAGCCAGATCTCGAAACTATGCATATAAAATGCGTCCACCGGGAATTGGAAACCCAGCAGCACGTAGTTGATAATTCCAATGGTTACAGAACCCGCAATTCCATCTATAGAACCATTGAACTCCACAACAACGGATATAGTAAAAATTCACGCACAGTACGAGAACATGTCTGGATGCGATGTATATGGCGTTTAGAACGCTCTACAAGCACATCAACAAAGAGGAGATTCGACTCACAAGACAACATTGAGATTTTATAGTGTATGGGAGCATTACACCACATAAACCGGTGGATCTGGGGATTAATTGGGCCTTTTCTCCACCACTGCGCAAGAGGGTTGAACAATAATTCCGAACATCCTAATTTTGGTGTCATCCAGTGGTAAAGCGAGAATGTTGGGGGATTCCTCACCATACGCATATTTCTGCCACCGATTTAGCTCGTCATTAACGGTCAAAGATACGCCCTCCTTGAAGCCGCCCTTGGAATAAGTTGACCATCTAGGGAAATTTTAATGCCATGCAAGACGGTGTTCGAACACAGCGTACCGAATGATATATCCTTTTTCCTGTAGTCTCATTGCCATATCGAAATCCTCGGAGACGTTGTTCTCGGACCAAATCTTTTCTCGCCCATCTGCTTTGTCGATGAAGGCTGCATCCTGTAATGATTTCCACCGGAGGAATCTGGCTTCACGTAAGGGTTTTGAACTCCTGGATTAATAAAGTTCGGAACTCACGCATTATGGCCGACAAAGGGAGCGACTTCTCCGTTAGCGCAAGCTAAAATCCCGGGCCTCACTTGAGTTTTTTAAATATATAGGAAAGGAAAGTGACATACATATAGATATGCACCGATTAATCCTTCTCGTAAAGTATGCCATTCCGTTTTCGAAGTAATGGTGAGCGACTTGCATGACGTCTAGAAAAAAAACTTAGCAAAAAAAAAAACTCAACGCCGATATGAGTGTAATTCACCAGATTCGTGTTGAATAATAGCAACGGCTGGACACTCGGTCATTTCCCGCGCAGCATCCCTCAGACAATCCTCGGGAACAATGGTATCCGAATCCACGAGTAGGATAAACTCCCCAATTCTTATTGACCTCCCATTCGCAGCCATAGGTTTGAATCCATCACGCTTACTCGCAGCTTCATGAACCTCTTCCACTGCCATCAACAACGCCTTATCTTCCAGGTCCATCTCATCCTCCGCTTCTGTGCCCCTAGCATCAACCGTAAGCACGCTTTCCATACCCATACTCATCCTTGTTCCAGATCGACCATTGGGTCCGAGCAAAGTCTCCAGGTGTTTCTCCAGCTTCAACGACAACTCCAAAGCGTAATTCATGTTGCTAGCCTTCTTAAATCTCCCAGCTCGCTTGAACCCATCCGCATCGGCAGAATGTGCAGGTCGAGCGACCCAGCCAATATTGTGTCGAGCATAGAAGGATAATCTAGCATCACGTTCCACCTGTGGCAAGGATTGCAGTCCATCGTCATTGACAAATATCGTTGAAGTGCCACCTTGTCTGGCATATGTTTTCATCGCTTTCTTGAGTGACTCAACAGAAGGGGCGAGAACCGCCTCCAATCCTTCTTTATACACAGGCATTTGAATGGTTACATGAGGTAAACGGTTGTCGACTGCGGGGTTTGGTCGCGGTGGGATGGCTGAATAATACTTGGAATTCCGATGGTAATGAGCGATAGGTCCGATGGTCATTGTAATATTTTGAACGATTTGTAGAGCAAAAAACTAGGGATATATGGTGAGTTAGCGTTGCGTTGTTGAAACGGAAAGCTTACGAGTGAGACGCAGAACAGTAAAGGCATGACTGCACAAAGAGCGAATCGAATGAAGTTGTTATCGAGTCTCCACTCTTTCAAGAGCCGGTCAACACCATTTCCAATGAAGAAAAGACTGAGGCCGGCGGCTACACCATTGTAAATAGGCGCATAAAGCACCGTAGGGCGAGGGTGTGGAAGATTTAGATCTTCGACAGCGACAGGAACCTTCTTTCCATACCAGTTTCGCTTGAATGCTAGCTTTTCAAGTTCTGCTTTCTCCGGATCTGAATGAGACTGCGGTACAATGCGGGGTAGACTGGTAATAGATGGCGTGGCTCGCATTTCACCGATAGCCGATGACTGATGGCTCTGTCTTCGAGATGAAAAGGGAGGTCGGAAAGAACTCGGAGCTATTGGCTGCCCCGAGTGGCCAGAGACAGAACCTGAGACAGAACCGTCAAGCTCGGTTGAAGCAGAGGGAGGTACGTGTGGCCGAGAACGCCAGAGAGACCTAATGAGACGTTCTTCGAAGTCGTGCACAGTGGGAATGATCGAATCGATAGATGGAGACCATACGACTAGGACGCGTTCGTCGCGCTACAACGAGAGTTTAGATAGCATATAAATGGAGACCGCAAGGCGTACGCACGATGAAAGCTGCAAGCTGTTCTGTGTCAGCTTGGGGAAGGTCCATCATGGTCTGCATAACCTGTATGCGTGTATTCGTGTCTAGGTATATACATGAGTCATCAGAGGGACTAAAGGAGGGAAATAAGATGATGAAGAATTGAAAAGGGCTGTGTGGAAGAACTCACGCATCTGCAAGGGTGGCATGAACAGCCGCGGATCTGATTTTAACCGCCACGGCAGGGTTGAGAGCAGCAACAGCAGTCTCGAAGGGCTCGAGACCGATAGTTTCGTAGGGGAAGACACGAAAGTCGCCAGTTTCGTCTACTCTAACGGCGACACCACAAGGAAGATTGTCTTCGTTTGGCCTGAACCAAGCATCGCCCTGAGTCTGCTTGAAGATATGATGAAGGATGGCATCGTATCTGTCGTAGTCCATTGGGGAATCGAGGACAGCAGAGGGAGAGGAAAGGATAAAGGCGACGGAGGTGGATAGCGGACGTGACTTTTTTGAGGAGCACAGGAATAGAGAGAGAAAGTTCCCGTGAATGCATGTCCCTGGCGCATGGAATAGTCATTTCAATGAAACGAGGCAGTCGGGGTCCAAAGGGAACTGAGAGTGTTATCATCCGTGACGTGCACTGGGAAGCCACGACTCGATAGCTGTGACGGGAATCGTGACAGCAGGGCCTATCGTTGGATCCTGCAAAGGGGCGATCTCCACTAGATCGGCACTGTGATCTCGTACAGCAGCGACTAGATTTACGTTTGCCTCCATGATTGGAGCCTCGGGCCACGTGCGTCATCAACCCTTCGATCACTGTCACGGCGGCCCGATCGTGTCACGTAACTACGAAAAATGTTCTGTGCAGGCTCAGTTCAGACCAGCTAACGACAATGCATTCACTGCAGGCTAGACGTCTTGATGGCCCCATCTTCGTTTCTTTTATCACTGTCTGGACCCCGATCACACCCCCTCTTATCTTTCAATGACATCAACCTCAATCATTCCAGTTGCAGGTCCTCATTGTATTGGCGTTGTTACCTGTCTTATAATCCCCGTCTCTTCGCTGCTGCTTCGCCGTCGCCTTTGTCCAGATGGCACCCTATCCTGACCAGGCTACCCGCCGCAACAGTGGTACAGGTAGCTCAAGCGTTGAGAACGCCAACATGACCAACCCTGCAAAGGATACCCATGGTCAGCTCGCGCCCCCTCGTCCTAGATTTGCGCCCAGCACTCGCAACTCCTTCTCGGCTTCCGATAATTCTGACTCTGATCTGGAACGAGCTACCCGTCCTCCTCGTTCAAAACATCCCAGGACTAGAAGCCATGCTCGAAGGTCTTCTGCAAGGCAGACCCTTCCTTTGGACGCTAGCCTCCAACCATCGCCTCCTGCTGCTGCGGAGCAGGCCTCAGCAGTGGCTGATCCGTTCAAAGACGGTACATCCACGCCGACGTTTTTCTATCCACCCCCGTCGTCTTTCAATTACCCTTTCCAAGCCCATCCTGGTAACCCTGACCCAATACCCACTTATCGCAGACTATCTCTCGAGTCTCTTAGGCTTCGTGAAAGAGCTTCTTCCGCACATGGATTCCGTCATCAATCTGTGTATTCAGAAGGGTACCATGACTTTATGTCTAGCAACATTGACCTGCGGTCAGATTTTTCCACGCCGCGTGCTCCGTTCATGACTCCTGGTTCAATTTCCGTGCCTTCCTTACCTCCTCCGACCTCCAATGTCTACAGAGCAAGTGCTGCCGCTGCTATTTCCTCTCCTACCCCTACTCAGTATGCCTTTCCGAATCACAACCGGGCTAGTATATTTCGCCCCCCCTTCCTGTCTCCTGCCTCTCGTGCATCATCCATTTGGCAACCCCCTTCGTACCCCTTCCATGGTAGTTATAACGTAGCTAACGGCTCCAATCCCTCTCTTCCCTCCAAGAAAACAAGGCCGCCTATGCCCTCCACAAGACTCACGTCCGAACTTACGCTTGATGACAAACAGTGGGTCACAGAGAAAGACAAGCACGTCCGACTCTCCTGGTGGTTGACTGTCCTTTTCTGGTTCTTGGGCGGTTGTGGCGGGGCTGCCTTGTGCTATTTTGACTACACGAGCATCAAGGTACTGAACGACAACAAGCTCTGTTCGGTCTTTGTCGACAATTTTGATACCTTCGACACAAGCATCTGGACACAGGATGTCGAGCTTGGCGGATTTGGGTTTGTTTTTTCGCTATTATGTTCAATAAATCATCTCCTTCATGCCTTTTTCGACAGGAACGGCGAGTTTCAGATGACGACAGCTTCGAGCAACAATCTTTACACTCAAAACGGCCAGCTCTACATTTACCCGACTTTGACTTCAGACGAAATCGGTACGGACAAGATATTCAATGGCGGAAACTACTCTCTCCAAGTTTGTCGACCAAATCTGTCTTCCTCTGGTTTTACTAAACTTCGTTTACTAGGGTTGTACTACGAACAATGCATCAGCATGTTCAACTTCTTCCAACAGCAAAATCAACACCGTCATCAATCCCGTTCAAAGTGCTAGAATCAGTACAAAGAATACCTACAGTATCAAGTACGGAAAAATCGAAGTCAGGGCTAAATTGCCTAGGGGGTGAGTCCGAAGTTCAGAACTTATTCTTCTGACCGCTTACGCTAGTTTCACAGCGATTGGTTGTGGCCGGCGATTTGGATGCTTCCAGTTGATAGCCCTTATGGAAGCTGGCCTGCAGGCGGAGAAATTGATGTATGTCACAGCTTCGACGATCGCTGTGTTTCTTGAACCCAATGGTTGATTTGACATAGATTATGGAAGCTCGCGGAAACTCTCCGACATATCCGGCTCAAGGATCTAACTACGTTAGGTCTTCCCTGAACTACGGCCCCCTCCCAGCCGATGTGGCCAAACTCTATGGCTGGCAGAGTCAAAAACGGACCAGCTACGATCAGGCGTTCCATATTTACACCCTTGAATGGACAGACAGCTGGATGCGCGTCTCTGTCGATTCGAAGATCAATGCCATGGTGGACGTGACTGTTCAAGGCAAAGGTGGCAAGAGCTTCTGGTAAATATGTTTCATTCGCAGTGTCTTTCTCGATGTTTATTACTTCGCATATTAAGGGACCGCGGCAAGTTTCCGCAGACAGCTCAGAACGGTAGTACACAGGTCGTTGTTGAGCAAATCTATCAAACGCCTTCTGCTCCATACGATCAACGTGAGTAATTGGGTCTGCATATTGACGTATGACTAACTCATGGCCGGCCGGCGTAGAATTCTACCTGATCATGGATCTTGCGGCGGGTGGTACGAGTGGCTGGTTCCCCGACAACGTCGGGAACAAGCCTTGGTACGACGGATCTGCCAGTGAGTATATCTACAGAGAACTGTCCTATTACTCTTATCTTATGTGTGACGTTATAGCCGCTATGTACGATTTTGCACACGCACAAGACACATGGTCTGCGACTTGGCCGTCTAACCCGGATGACAGGGCATTCAGGATGTACGCAACTTTCTCTTCACACACGCACGCACCTTATAATTACTAACGATCTTTCCTTTTCATCCCTATAGCGACTATGTGAAGATGTGGTCCATGTGCTGAGGAAAACCATGACAAAGACGAACACTTATCACGGACACTAGATCATTTTTTTTCTTAGACAAATATAACTTACTTGAAACACAACATCTAGAGCCTTTTTTTATACCTCTTGCAGGTTTCTTGTTCTGCTTGGAACTTGTTTATGATACGTTATGAATAGTTACTGTTACCGCACATAGCTGACGACCCTCGGAGACCCGTGTTTTTTTTTATCTTGGTGTTCCTCGCTGTGCGTGTTTTTACCATGCAGTATACTGATTATAATGCACCGTGCACGGACTGTCTTTACTATAGCAACGCCTTTTAGCAATATTTTCATGATCTTGGAGATACTTTTAAATAGCCAATCTTGCATCTATCCTTCAAGCTAGCAGCCGTTTCCAGGACTCTCGTTTAGGACCTTCGTTTTAGATACAAGTAGTACTCTGTGGGAACTTTTCCAGATGCCTTTTAAACCCGAATCTCTTTCACATCAAAACTGGGAAAGCATGTGTGCATATCAAAGGGGCAAGGAAATAGAACTAAGCTAGAGTGAATTGATAAAACACACAAAACTGTGACGACGATGGACGGACGAATAGATCACAACACGGAGGCAAAATTGTAAAGAAGCAGAGAATCGTCAATAGAGAGAGGATGGTGGTGGAGAGCGACTAGTGGTAGAGGGAGGTGTAGCAGAACAAGTAATGTAATATATAAACGAACGTGAGTAGAAAAAAAAAAGGGGTGGGAGGGGAATCGATGACAGTTGTTTGCGGTTGCAAGTCGGAATGGAATGAAACATGAGTGCAGGATGGGAGGGGAAAAAGACAGAACCATATAAGCCCCCGGCAAATACAAATATGAATATCTAGGTTAAAAGCGAAATTCGCAAGGATGTGGGTATAACCAGACGTAGCCTAGCATTTGATGATATACTTGATTGCGTTCGAAGAGGAGATAAATCGGTAATGGGGGGAAAAAGAAGGTAACACCGATATCTCGCGTCCTAGGTATAGAATAGACATGTCAGTTCATGTGGTTTAAATAAATCTTTCAAATAATAAGGCAAAGCAATCTGACAGGAGGGCAGCAATCACATGAATCAATCCGTTGCGACTCTGTTCCTTCTCTACGATTGGAGTGAATATACATCTGTAGCAGCCCCGCGAGAGCGCCACTGTGTGCCCGAAAGAGATAAAGAAGGTCTGGGATAGGATGGATAAGGAAAGGCGATGAAGGGTGTTTGCTGTCTAATAGGGGAAGGCGCGACTGGATAATGGGAAGAGGTATATAACGCTACACCCGAGGGGTGCAGAATGTCCGAACGAAGTCCAAATCGCGCGTGAACACGCGGTTCTTTATAACCCAAACATAAGTCTTGAATATCACAGATGGAGCAAACAAGACAACCCGGAGACGAGAAGACAAGGTACGCATAGACTCACCTCTGTTCTTACTTGCTATTCAGATACTTTTCTGCATTCCGCCCACCCAACCGATCCGTATCGATCAAATTAACTGCGTTTCCTGCAAGATACCAACTCCCAATGGCCCACCATACCCACTACACATCAACATAAATCAACACCGGCTCCCCAACTCCCTCGATTTCCGGAATGACACATTTCAAGTCGAACGCTTTCGCCAGCACGATTTTAAAAATTTTCTGGACATTTATCGATGCCTGCGTCGAGCAAAAAATGAGCGACGCGTGCATTGCTTTGGCGAAGCGCTTTGCCTGAGGAGCAACAATCGTGTTCAGATGATGGTGAGGAACAACAGAGAGACGCCACACCTGTTTTGTGATTTCTTCCTGCTCGTCTCGCGGAAAGGTTGAAAAGGTGTCGAACTTAGTCCCAATTAGAAATGGTATCGCAGTCTACTCCCAGTCGATCAGCCCCGATGAAGACAAAGAGTAGGTCAAAGAAAGGACCTTATTGAACCCTCTAGCCTGCCTATACCACTCTTTTACGGAATTCAACGTGGACTTTCTGGAAAGATCGAACATAAAGAGGATAGCAACCGCGTCATTACAGACTAGAGGGAGCATATTGACGAATTCTCTTTGACCGCCTAGATCCCATATTGAAAACGTGATTGTCGTTCGCCGAACCGAAATCGTTTTCTCCATGAAGTTTACGCCTGTTATAAAGAGATGAAACCCTATTCAGGGGACAATAAGATTGTGAAAGGACGTACCAAGCGTCTGGATATAATCCTCATCAAAGCTGCCCTCTACGTATTTGACCATTAAACTCGTCTTCCCGATCTGTGAATCGCCCACCATCCCTACTTTGATCACCACGCTGTTCTTTTCGCCATTCCCTTCCATTAACGATTGTAAGCCGGGGTTGCTTGGCCCCGGTGTTGACGATGAGGACGATAAAGCAGACATGACTGACAGCACGAGGCGCGCGCGTGTTCGTTAAGGAAGCGACCAGTATCAGGTGGAGTCCTGTGTCTGTTGAGGACGAAAGAAAAAGAAAAGAAAAAAGAAAGATCGAAGACACAAAGTTGAAAGAAAGAACGCGTCTCTCGATTGGACGAGACGACAAACTTCAACACCTCTGAGTCAAAAGCGACTGTTGATGACACGATAACGCGGCGTCCTCAAGGTATATTGAAGACCCTTGTCGTTCCACAAAACCAGGTACTGCCGTCTCCAGAGCTCCCAGTGTCAGTGCTATGTAGTATGAGAGTTACAGTTTGTGTTCGATTCGTTTTAGGTCAAAAACCTTAGGCAATCTCCGTCCTTTATATCCCGATACAACTTGAAACAAATTGGGTGCAATCTGACTATGTACGGCGTATGAAGACAGAGGTAATTATTCACCAAAGACGGCTGTAAGGAATAGAGTGCTGGCATGCAATAAAGATAACAAATGAAGTATCCAAGAGGGTCGCGAGGTAGTCCGGTAACCGAACTAGTCGTGAGGGATGAAGGAACGTTCAACGGTGTGCAAAGTTCTGAGAAGTTCTTGAACTTGGTTTGGCGGATTCACAATTTGGATCATGGTCTCCGTCCTGTATGTTATCGTAAAACGACATAAATATATTCACTTTCCGGTCATGAATGATAATAATAACTATTGTAGGTATAAATAAAAGACAACCCAATCCTAGGCCGTCGTCGTCGACTTCATGTTGTTTTTGATGTTATCCCATTTGCTGTTGGGGTAGCTGAACAGAAGATGAGGTCATTATGGCATCTTAAAGACTATCAGAAATCACGTACCTGATGTGGTTCTGCGACTGTTCCAGTGTTCCGAAAACGGAGGCAGTGGTTTGTACCAAGGAATCCGCGCCAGTCTTGTCAGTGGAAAGCTATATCAAGGTTGTCAGATCAATGCAGGCAATAGAAGGCAGAAGAAGACTACGCACATCCCAGAACATACTTCCGGCTAAATTGTTGGCCTGGACGTACTTGGCCTTCAATGTGGCGATGTTAGGCGTGTCGTATGAGACCAATTCGAGTGCAGTCGAGTCATAAGAGTAACTTGAAACATCCTGTTTGCTCATCGTTAGGAAGATGAAGTGAAGACAGGTAGATAAACACAAACAGTGGTATTCTCAATTACTTGAGCTCCAGGGCGAGGGAGCGCCTTGTAAGAGTAGATACCAGGTGCAACAGTGCCAGAACCAATCTATTTCAATGGTAATTGTCAGTTGCGCCTAGTTAACAGTTTTTGGAGATCACTTACGCCAGTGTAGGGTTGGCCGAGACCCTGGGTCTGCTCAAAGGCATGTCCATACAAAGGAATACCTGGTCGAAGTAGATCAACACAACATGAAAAGAGGAAATAGAATGTAGGACTTGCCCATGGAGATCTTCTGCGGAGTAGCGCCGTTGGCAACGTACCATTTGATTGCTTTATCAGTGGAAACATTGGTCCTTTCACCATTGTAGAGATTTGCTTGGTTATCAGCAAACGTCAACCATGAACCAGCATAATCGTAGGCCTGCTCTGCCATCAGAAAATCTTAGACATAGACCAGCAGTATATCAACGCACCATGAGATTCCAGAAAGTCAAAGCAGCATCGATCTTAGGTACGTCCAATACCGAGTATTTATCCTCTCCAGCTGAAACCGCAAGCTATACGATTCAAGAATTAGCATGAAACTTGTGTACTCTCACGCGAGAACTTACAGAGAGGGAGTATGGGACAGTGTCCCCCTTCTTAGATGCGAAACCGTCCAAAGCAGTCCGGACCTCAGTGGTCAAGTCTGCGAAGCCCGCGGCCGTAACGTTGGTAGGGTATTCGAAGTCAATATCACTGGGAAAGATGTCAGCTTTCGATCCGTGAAAATAGACAACATACTCACATTCCGTCAAACCCGTAATCTTCGATCAGGGTGAGAGCACTGCTGACAAACGTAGCTCTCTTGCTTGCATCCGTGACGAAGTTGAAGTGTCCACTTTGTGAGTACGTGTCTGATAAATAAGTCAGCAAGGACAACTGTATAACGAGATAGCCAAGTACGTACAGCCACCAATGCTGAGTATAATCTGCAGAGATATTGCATCAATATACTAAACCGACGAGACCGAAAACCTACCTTGAGGTCGCGTTTCTTGAGTTTGAGCAAGTAAAGCTGCGGATGGAGCGTGGGTATAAACTAGCATTTACAACATTGTTTACATACCTGCTTCAAATTGCCGTAGAGGTTATTTCCGGTTTCACTCCAACTATCGCCTGGATAATGTTTCTGGCATTAGATGAGCATGGCTGTTTTTTGCATTATCTAAAAAAATATAGACCCACTTGTTCATCCGCATAACCATCGGTCAACTTGATTTCTCCAGTATCGGGTGACGTATCGGCGAAAGCATACAGGATATGGGTCAACGAATCTGGGACAATGTCGGTAGGCTCTAAAGATTTGATTGGAATTAATTTGCAAGTCATCCAAAAGGTAGGTAAACTCAACGGAAGTTGTATCCAGAGTAGATACCCCAGTTCGTGAAGTAAGCAATTTGGACCTTGCCTCCGTCTCTCTTCTGAACGGCTTGGCGTTCATCGGGCGTTTTGTTAAAATCCTCGGGCTTCCGCATCGACTGGGTAGCACTAACCGCCAGGACGGAGAGGAGGAGAATACTCAGGACGCGTTTGAAGATAGCCATCGCGGCGCTGCCTAGACGGGAGTAGGAACAAGGTCTTGGGATTTATTCCGCTCCATGGACGCGTATTTATGGTCCCAGGTAATACGAGGTACCAAGACAGTAGCCTGACGACAACGCATGCGAACAGCATAAGTTCTGTGCACGAGGAAGTGATCGTGCACACATGGTACCAATGGCAGACAGTACGATCAATATCGCAGGGTGCCACGATCAAAGGATTGGCAGAGGATCCGGCAAGATCACTGGATCCATACAGCAACTGTTGCTGTATGGATCCAAAGAGTTCACCGAACCTCGGAACGAAATGATATTGGAAGGATAGGAAAACCCCTCTGTTGTACATTTCATCGAGGTCACCTGCATTAAAGAAAATGCTCAAGGGGACCATAACACTGCCAGAAATTTGCGGACGTTTGAAACTGTTTCCGTTGGGTTTTCCGCTTCGGAGGAGACCAAAAGTGGTAATGGATGATGTTCATTACATAAGCAACCTTCTTTGCATGTGTCGCATACAAACATCGCGTGCCAAGACTCAAGACGCATGAACAGGGCGGGCCCATTCATTGCAGAGTGGGATCGCGAAATATCTGTTTCAAGACGAAACTGTCCCCACAGAGGACAACGAATTTTTTTTGATCCTAGTTTATTGTCTGCCGGGGTATGTACCCTATATCAAGACATGATTGAAGACAATGTATCTACGGTGTTTACTCAGTCTGTGTAATCTAACTACTGCTCGTAAATCCTTCTCTGTAAATTTAGAGGTGGCCTCTCATGAGATGGCCAGTGTGATTGTGAGCGTTGCACGCGCAAGCAGGCAAAATTTTTCGATTTTTCTTCGGCTGTCTTTCTCTCAGTTGAAAAAGGACAACACATACTGTCCATGCGCAGACCAAGGCACACAACTTGAAGTTACATATGGACGATTCTCGACATCATAGGGACACGCAAAAGGAATTGAGGCGAAGGGAATTCATCGCATCATCGGTCACCGATAGGTCTTCGCGAAGGCCAGAGAAACGGAACAACAAGCATACTAGAAAAATGAATATTAATGGGTGTTGTAGTACGCGCTCACCAGAAGATTAGACTAATGAATTAATTCCAAAGGAGTCAAGGAACACAAACAGGGGTTCAGGATGTCTGAGTCTGTGGCGACTCTAGAATTAGTACTACTCAGAGGGCCTAATCCACGCGTAAAACCTTCAGATCAAAAGGCTTTGCGTACCATTAACAGGGATCTACAATGATCTCACTTCTAAACGCACGTTTGCTGGTGAAATGTAGACGACGTTGGAACACAAACGGAGGCAACCGAAGATCATCTTAAGTCAGTACTCAAGTTTGATATCCGAACCGCATACGACAGCATCTTGACGACCATTTACGCGTATACACTGCCCGAGTTTATAATTGTAGGACAGTCGCTACTAGGATTCATGATCATGAGGTTCCCAAATCCCATGCATCCTCTTGTATTCATATGAGTTATATATCTCAATTTCACAAGGTAATAACGTGAAATGAGGCGATGATTATGATGCACATTGTTCAGGCAAAAGGATGGTGCTCTGCGACTGCCCCCGACGCTGCGACTTGGACGTTGAACGTTGAACTTTCAAAGGTGAGCCTCTGAATCGGAGGCACTGCAGCTTTCAATGAACCTCAAGTCACGTGAACCATCCCACGGGTGCTTCGCGTCCCCCCTGGGTCCTCTCCAACTTAGCTGAGCGCTGAGAGCTCTCTCTCTGTCAATCTCAGCTATCATCGAGTCCTGCAGCTTGTGGTAGCGATACAATCTCGATATCCGTCAATTTCGATACCTACCCTGAGACCATTGTTTCCCACGCCGATTTCCTATTGGGTCTCAGTCAACCATTCCAACCATTTAGGGCGCTAAAGACATGCCCCCGCCCCGGTTATCTCAAGGCGCAGAAGCTGCTAGAGCGGCTGCACTACAGGCGGAATTTAACGAGAAGAAGTGGGTTTGGGTCCCTGACGATAAAGATGGCTACCTCGCAGGTTGGGTTATGAAAGAGGTAGGCGATCTGGGTGAAGTCGTGATGGCTGCTGGAGGAGGTGTATGTATACATTTTAACTTCTTTTACTGATTATTTATGATCCACTTGTTGCCCAAGATCATAAGATTACCATTATCTGCTCTTTCCAAGATGAACCCTCCAAAGTTTGACCGCGTAGATGATATTGCCGATCTTACCTTCCTTAATGAAGCCAGCGTGGTCCATAATCTTCGCCTAAGATACGGTTCTGGATCCATATACGTCAGTCGCTTTTTCTCTGTCCTGGAATATGACATGACCTCGGATCTCCAGACGTACTCTGGATTATTCTTAGTCGCTGTTAATCCTTATCAGAATTTACCTCTTTACTCGGACGCTATTATACACCAATACCGCGGTAGGCGAAAGGACGAGAATCCGCCGCACATATTCGCCATCGCTGAAAGAGCTTGGGTGAACATGGGAGAGGAACGCGAAAATCAGAGCATCCTTATCACGTTCGTCCTTTAACCCCTGGGATATGTTACTTCACTGATGATTCTATAGCGGTGAATCGGGCGCGGGCAAGACAGAAAGCACCAAGAAAGTTATTTCTTACTTGGCTGCAATTGCTACCGACGCCCACCTTCCAGCTTCCACCCCTCCGTCTCATTCCCAGCCTCCTTCGCTTTCATCGTCTTTATCGTTTGGTACGACAATGCCTGCTACAGGGCTTCCTAGAAGCGCATCTTTCAAGAATCACAATAAACATATGTCTGTCAGCGCCTCCTCATCTGGCAGTCAATTAAACGCAAAAGGTCGCCTTGGCCTACTAGAAAGACAAATTTTGCAGGCAAATCCCATTTTAGAGGCGTTTGGAAATGCACAGACACAGCGAAACAATAATTCAAGTCGGTTCGGCAAGTTCATCCGCATCAGTTTCTCTCCAGATGGAAGTATTGCCGGCGCCAATATTGATTGGTATCTTTTGGAGAAAAGCAGGGTTGTCGCGAGGAGCGAGGCTGAAAGGAGTTTTCACGTCTTTTACCAATTACTGGAAGCTGGTGGAGTGCTGAAAGGTAAGTAGTGCATCGTATCGTCGCGTCTTGATAGGTTCAAACCCTCATGTGGACTTAGACACACTATTGCTTGATGGAGGTGCCGAGGATTATGAATATTTGAATAAGAGTCGGAGAGAGGTAGACGGTATTGATGACCGTGAGGAGTGGATCGCGCTGAAGAACGCCCTCGATGTTGTTGGTTTTACTGCAAACGAACAATTCGATTTATTCCGCATTGTTGCTGCGATTTTGCATATTGGCAACATCGTTGTCGGCTCAACGAGGTCCGACGATGCGGTTTTGGAGGATCCGTCACAGTCGGAGCGGGTATGTCACTTACTGGGAATTCCTGTCTCTGCCTTCACCAAAGCACTTTTGCGACCTAAAGTCCTTGCTGGCAGAGAGTGGGTGACACAAGCTCGGACACGACAGCAAGCGATGGACGAGCTCTCTGCTCTCTGCAAGACTCTTTACGAGAAGTCATTCGGTTCTCTCGTGGAACGAATTAATCGTGCTCTGGATCGACCTTCCTCCAAATCGACATTCATTGGCGTGCTGGATATCGCTGGATTTGAGATTTTCGATCGGAACGGATACGAGCAGCTGCTCATCAACTTCACTAATGAGAAACTCCAGCAGTTCTTCAATCATCATATGTTCGTCCTTGAACAAGAGGAATATGCACGAGAAGGTATCGAGTGGAGTTATGTTAATTTCGGCCTTGACCTACAGCCCACTATCGATCTCATTGAAACAAGTGGAAATGCGATTGGTATTCTCAGCTGCTTGGATGAAGAGTGTATCATGCCAAAGGCCACAGACCTCACCTTCACAAACAAGCTGCACAGCTTGTGGGCCTCCGATATACCAAACGATCAAGAAGGTCATCCAGGGAGGGCAAAGTATGCACCTTCGAGATTCGACCAAGGATTCATAGTAAACCATTATGCCGGCAAAGTGGAGTATCGAACGGACGGTTGGCTGGAGAAAAATAAAGATCCTCTCAACGATAATTTGACTCGCGTGCTGGCTGACTCATCGGAACGGTACGTTGCGTCGTTATTCGCTGAATACAGTGAAATACACGCGGCGTCTGCAGTCAACCATAGTACATTGTCAGGGCGCAAACGAGTCATCAAGAAAGGTGCATTCCGGACAGTCGGGCAACGTCACAAGGAACAGCTGTCAAGTCTTATGGGGCAGTTGATGTCAACACAACCTCATTTTGTGCGCTGCATAGTTCCCAATCCAAACAAGAAACCAGGTCGCGTTGACGTGCCGCTAGTCTTGGATCAGCTCAGATGTAACGGCGTTTTGGAAGGTATTCGTATTGCTCGTCTAGGCTACCCGAATCGGTTGCCATTTGTCGAATTCCGCCAGCGTTATGAAGTACTTACACCGGGAATCATCCCTCCTGGGTACATGGACGGTAGAAAGGCCTGTTTGCGTATGGTGGATGCTTTGGATCTTGACCAGGCTTTCTATAAAATTGGCACTTCCAAGATTTTCTTCAAGGCTGGAGTCTTAGCGGAACTTGAAGAACGCCGTGATGCCTTGTTGTTTGACCTGTTCTCTCGGTTACAGGCTGTTGCTAGAATGTGGACAGCAAGGAGGCAGATGAAGAAAGTTCTGAACAGGGCCATAGCCATCCGAACTATACAGCGCAACGCAAAAGTGTATGGCGAACTTAGAGAGTGGCCGTGGTGGCAGCTGTATACCAAGGCACGCAGGGATCCCTTGTTCTTATCAGTTCACATCGAGCTCTAAAGCCGGTTCTCTTATACAGGTTCGTCCTCTTTTGGCAGCCACTCGCAATGACGAAGAGTTGCGCAAAAAGGAGGTGGAGTTAGCCTTAGCTAAAGAGAAGGCTGAACGCGATAAACATGAAAAAGAGGCTCTGGAAAGTCTGAAGATGAGCCTGGAGACTGCGAAGCGGAAGGTTGAAGACGACCTAGCAGCCGAGCGAGCATTGGGCTTAGATAAAGACGCCTTACTCGACAGAAGCAAGAAGAGGGAAAGCGAGCTGGAAGAAGACGTCCTAGCATTGCAGACCGACCTCGATACCCTCGATTCTCAATTGGATAGAGCGCTCCAGTTGCAACGGCAGAGCGAAGAGCAACATGAGACGCTCAAACAAGCGTTTGACCAAGCAGCGGAACATCTTGTCCGCCTTGAGGGCGAGCAGCAGGATTGGGCAATACGGGAGGACCATCTCACCAAAGATTTGGCAGCGGCTCAAGAAATGATTACTTCACTTCAGCATGACAGAGACGAACTGAGCCGATTGAGTCAGGAATTGACGAATCTTGTACATGAACGTGAAGAAGATGTTGCTCGAGTCAAGGATCGGACAGAACTATCTATGAAAGAATTAGAAGGGAAGTTAACGGCAGAGCTACAGAATAGGTACATGCTATGCCATCATCCCTTTGTTGCTTACTGACTGCCGCCGAAGGGAACTCTTGAAAGGAAAAACCGATACCCTTGAACAGGATGCCCGTCATGCTAAAGAACAACTTGCGGAGTTGGCTCGGACTGCCACCGAGTATTCCAACATAATCAAGAGAAAGGAAGAAGATATCGAACGAATCAAGGCTGAACTCGAGTCTTCTAAACGCGATCGCACGCGCTTACAGAAGCACGTCACGGAACTTGAGGCAGACATCGAGACTTTGTCGTTGGAGTTGGATGCCACGAAGCACGATCGTGATCGTGATATGAAGGCCCAATCTAAAGTGCAAAGCGAACTGGATCAACTTCGAGCACTTCTCGAAGCTAAAACCAGCGAAGAAACACGGAGGTCGGAAGTCGAAAAGCGGAAAGAAGAAGAGTTGACGACATTGCGTGCCCAGGTGAACAAGTTGCAGAAAGATATTGCTGAAGCTCGTATCTCGGCTCTTGAAGTGCAGAACAAATTGAAAGTCGATTTGGACACGTCCATCCAAGAACACAAGTCGTTGAAGCTAACTTATGCATCCCTCTTGGAACGCGAACGTTCCGCGTCTGCCAATTTGAAGGGTGTGCAAACCGCTCTTGCAGAAACAGAGAAGTTGAAGCGGTCGTTGGATTCGGAACTTCAATCTCTCCGTTCACGACAATTCGATACCGACACTCAATTAGCTGAGGCTGTCAGGACCAAGGAGGTAGTTATTTCCTGTCTTGTTTTTGTTCCATCTCAGTATACTCTCTCTAGAACTTGGAACGCCAACTGGCCGTTGCTCAGACAAAGTGTCAAGACTATGAAGATGCCACTATCCAGCTCGAGCGCGAAAAGAGCAATTACGATCGTCATCTGGAATCTGTCCGCGAACAATACAAAGCCGAATCTACTAAACGGGCAGAGCTGGAACGGCTTGCCTCAAGCAGGAAGCAAGAACTTGCCGCCGTTAAGGACCGTAATGTCAAGCTTGACCGCGAACTCAACAAAGCCTTGACGGACATCAAAAATTTGGAGTGGCAAAACAAGCAGTTGGAATCCAAGCAAGACAAGACCATTGTGGAACACGTTCATGTTCTTGAGGAAGCTAAGCGGGTTACAGACAGGCAGCTTTCAGATGCTCAGATGGAGTTGGAGAAGATGAGGACTTACGTTCGCTCTCTTGAAAAAGCGAAGGTGAGACTGACGGGAGAAGCAGAGGATTTCGCCCGCCAGACGGAGCAGGAAAGAGTCGAGCTCAGGTCAAGGGAGAAAGCCTTCAGGGCACAGGAGCAGAAAATTGTGTTGGCCCTTGCTGATGTGGAGAAGGAACGCCGGAGTCGAGAAGCAGGGGATATTCATATCAAGAGGTTGCAAGCTGATCTACAGAACGCTCAACGCCAGATTGCTGAGGCCAATCAACAAACGATGAACGTCCAGCGATCGAAAGACCACCTAGAGACGGAGCTGGAGCACCTTGCTGATGCCACTGATACAAATTCAATGGCTAAGGTTCAACGGCAATATGAGATGAAAATCTCTCAGCTGGAAAGTCAACTAGAGGATGCTGAGTTCTCGAAAACTACTGCTTCGAGAATCAAAGAATACGTCGATCGACAGCATGCCGAAATACGTCGTCTCGTCATGAGCAGTGGGCCCAAGGATGAATCATTCCGTTCAAGACTGTTGAAAGAGCTCCAGATAGCAGATGAAGAGATGGAACGAGAATTCATGACCAGAGGTCAAGTTCGCGGCAGCTCCGATGTCCGTACACTGGCCAACATCACGCCCCAGAAACGATCTTCACATGTCAATGGCACGCCTCGAACACGCAAAGATTCACAACCTGAACCTCTTCGATCTCAAGACAAACAGGCCAATGCTCTTCGACAACAATTACAAATTCTTGAGTTGAAGATGATCGCGTCAGATCGTGTCCGGCAGCATCTAGAGTCTTCACTGCGGGACATGACCGCAGAATTGGACAAGAGCGATGGATCCATACAATCTTTGGAGCAATACCGGAGTCGTTTGTCAAGAGAAACCGGACGTTTAGCTGAGCTACTCCAGGATGAAAAGGAAGCACGCAGGGCTGCAGAAGCAACGCAGGTAGGTGGAGACCAAGCACTGTGGGCCAAATTCCAAGGCACAATAGCTGGTGAACGCGAAAGTTATACTCGTCTTGAAGAATCGCGCAAGGCTCTTGTGGGTATCCGCTAATTTGTTATTCTTTGTCATCTCTAATATTTTTTCGATCAGGTTGTGCAACAACGTGCGACACAACTTGAATTGGATGATCAACGTCGGCAAGTGCAAGAACTTGGCCAGACAAAGAAACATTTGGAAGCCGAGGTTGCTGACTTGAAGGACAGGCTCGAGCTTGAGGTCATCTCCAAGAACGAAGAGTCGAGTCAGTCCTCGCTTTACTTGTCTCTCTGAGTGTACTCATGTCTGCTTTACAGGTGTGAAAAGACAGCTCCAAGTGCGGCTTCAAGATTTGGAAGTCACTTCCACCGCGTCCTCTACTGTTCACTCTGGTAAATTTTACTACTGCGCACCTGTTGCTTGGTGCCCCATCTGACGACTATCGCATTTCGCAGAGCTGCAGGAAGCTGCCCAGACTTACAAGGCCAAAGCTGACTTGTATTTGGCGAAATTAGAAGATGCAGAAATTTCCAAGGTCAAGGCTGGTAGAGCCGAGGCATTCGGTAAGCTTCCGCCTTTCATCTTACTTGTAGAGTATTAACCTGGTTCGTTTCAGCTCGAAGGGCTCTTGCAGATGCTACTAAGGCTCAAGACGAGCTAACAGCAGAAAACAAGGCGCTTGAAGAGCGCTTGAAGCTTACGGAAGAACGGATGGCTGATCTCGAAGCCAGGCTCGAGGACGAAGGACACGAATCCGCCAACTCCGAAGTTCTACGTCAGCGCTTAGCCGAGAGTATGGATAAGGAGCGTAAACAGCATCAACAAGATCTCTCAGAGAGAGACTTTGCCGCTGACCAAACAAGGAAGAAATATCAAGGCACGTAATATTTGCACTTTATGGACGACTGCTAATGTTGTTCAAATCCAGCTGAATTAGCGCAGCTAAGTGAAGGTGATTATGAGTTGTTGATTTTTTGGCAAACCTGGTTTTGACGATATTTAGAACTCCAATCTCAGCGTGACAGTATGAGTCGTTTACGTGAAGAGAAACGGAAGATGTCCTCAGACCACGATGAACTGCAGCTGAGGTATGACGACGAAGTATATAACGGGGGTGCGTGGAAGAAAGAGAAGGAGCGTTTGGAGACCAAGATCGGCGACTTAACTAAAGCGTATGAGTCGGCCACAGGTGCACAATCTGAACAACAAGCGCAGATTGTGTCCCTACATTCACAAGTCCGTGAATTGCGTGGTGTTCTCAATGATGCCGAAGCGGATCGGACACTCCTCCAGAAGGCCCGCCGTGCTCTGCAAGCGGAGCTTGACTCTATCAAGCTGGACAGTGTTGATTCGACTAGGACGAGTTCAGGTACTGAAGTCCAGAAGCTGCAGCTAGCCAAGCAAGATTTGGAGCGATCCCTGGAAGAACAGAGTGATCGTGTTGTCATGGCTTCTGAGCGCATGAAGAAAGCAGAGAGTTTCGCATCCGAGTGTCAAATGGAGCTCGGAAAGGTTCGCGTGGAAAACTCTGAACTGGACAAGCTTAATGTAAGTGTGTGCTGTAGTCTGAACAGTTCACAACCTGATTACGATGATACAGGCGAGTCTAGATAAACAGATCAAAGAGCTTAATGTCAGAATTGTGGATCTAGAGACCAAGTCATTGTCGTACGCGAGCTCTTCGAGGTCTTCGAATGTCATCAAACGTTTGGAAAGCCGGGTTGAGGAGTTGACGAGTCAGGTGAATCATAGTTCCAAAGATACCTCACGGTTGAATCGCACAGCGGACAAGAGTGCCAGAGAGGCGATGGCCCAGCTAGCAGAGAGTGACAGGCAGCGCGCTCGATTGGAGGAGGAACTCAGATCTCAAGAAGCCCGTGTACAAACTATGAGACAAACTATGGACGAGATGGTATGTTTTATTCTTCATCTCGGGATTCGACATTGATGAGTGCACCCTCCCCTAGCAAACAAGCGAAAGTAATCTTCAATTATCGAAACGTCGTGTAGAGCGAGAGGCTGCGGATTACAAGCAGAAAACGCTTAGGTATGTGAAAGAATTGATCTCACTCGAGATTTGAGTCTAACAAGAAACATTTTCTTAGTCTTCAGCGTGAACTAGAACGGTTGAGGAACCGGTTGGAAAGGCCGTCATCGGTGACAAGCTCACCTCGCAAACAGTACGATTCATAAAGACGCTTCTTCTGCTCCAGAAAGCTTTCTTACCTTCCTTTTACGACTCTTACGACTAAATGACTAATGCTACTAATGTCGGTCCCTCTTGAACATCGTCTGCTTTTTTTTGTTTCCCACTATCACCATCTGTGTTTTTATCATACGGCCCCCGACACTACGCATGTGTATTGTATCATATAATTGATTCTTCTTATGGACTTGAATCTGCCAGTACATAAAACATAAACTTACACGATACAACTCTAGATAGCGTTAGGTCTTGAGCTAAAGCTTATCACAGAGGTTCAGGCAGACAGGTGGAGCACTCAAGCATGACAAATTCAAAAGGCACCGAACGTCTGTACGTACCGATACCGCTAACAAACTGACATTAGAATCACGGAACAACTGGTTGATGTCACCTCTGTATTATCCTTCACCTACATAAATTGCGACCGTTTCACTGAATTCAGCATTGAATTGTGAAAGACAACAAGGTGAAACACACAAAAGTCCCAGGCGAGAAAGCCGTAACAGTCTACTAGCAGTCTAGCGCCGCAGCAATACTAGTAGCTGTGCTACTTAGTAGACTTGTAATAGCTGT